>NQII01001614.1:146437-229403 GCA_002778355.1 Clitarchus hookeri
GGGTGGTTGTGGTGGAGGAGCTGGTGGTGGTAGTGGTGTTGGTAAGGGAGGTGGTGGCAGAGGTGGTGGGAACTTAAATAACACTTGCATGGACCTACCACCTCTGAGGAGTCTTGGGCATGTTGGGGCAGACTCCTACCTGTTCCATCTGGTGCCCTTCCAAATCAGAGTGGAACACCTGAATAGAGAGACTCTTTTTCTACTAGTTAACATCCCATTACACGTGATGAGAAAATTCAGTATAAACAGGAGCAAGTATAGTGACATATAGCAGAATTTTTATATACTAACCCCATTTATAGTAATCATCTTTCTCTAATGACTCGTTTTTGAGGAACCGTAAAAAATGTAAACAATCTAAGGAAAATTGTTTGATAAATTAATATGTTGCTTTATTTTGGTTACTGCACTTTACCTTCCTCTTGATGAGCACTGTACTGGAGGTTGTGCGTATATAAAACTAGATACTACCCCGTAGGCCATCAGCACTCGCCAGTACTTCTTTACTCCACCCACCCTCTACCGCTCAGGCGGCCGAATGTTGCCACGCACAACTACCATCGTGTGTTTGACCTGCCCTTGTGCTATTACTTGCTTGCCTTCTAATTTTGCTTGTGCTATTAGAGCTTGGATTTCTCTTGGTTTTTGATTACTGTTTGTTGACAACTTACTGCGCTTGTTTTTTTTTACTCAGATTTGGTAATGTTTTGTGCTTGATTTTGTGAACGATTGTTGGTGACCCGGATCTTTTATACAGACTTGCAATTTCGTGTAAGTGGAAAGGGAGCCAGCTTGTCGCACTATATGAAGACTGTTTACAGTAAAGTAAGTACCTTCGAAAGCCCTTTTAGTTTCTTCCATTCACATATCTTTCTTCATCATGGCAATGTAAACATTGCCACGTGATTTCATTTAACGTTTACATCCATTACACAAGTCTGCAGTGTTAACTCAATAAATAATAAAGTACTACCTTATCACATTTATGGTGAACAACATAAATGATAGAACACTTTGTTTTATAACATATACCATGTACTAGTAAAATAAGGAAAAAAAAGTTTTTTTCTCATTTTTAAGCATTTTGAAGCAATGTGTGTATTTATTTGATTTCTGTATAGTATTGCAAAAATCACATTTGTCCATAGTATTAAGATGGTAACAATATCTACAGATGTTTCAAAATGTCCACTGCAATGGTGTATGCATTTACGTAGATACAAATAATCAATACGGAAAATGCAAGCAGTCTGTGGGTGTGGTCGTAGGCGCCTGGCAGGGTTGTTGATCGCGCTTGCGGTCAGCTACGGAGGGGAGGCGAGCTAGCCACCCTTCCCTCCCGTGACTTGACCAGTGCAGGTGAAGCCATGTTGCTTCTCAGTAATTGAACTTTGTCGACCCCTACATAAAATTTTGAAGTGAGTAGTAATATTTCATTTTAAAAACTTGTTATTTTTGAGACAGAGAGGAATGAGAACATTCCTTAAAATTGGTTCTTTTACTACTTTCAGTAATTAATAACTGAAACTTGACACTTGTCGTGAGTTAGGGGTAATCTGTGCTCACGCATTATTTGGTGACAAAGAGGCTTCATATATGCCTTCCAGGATATCAGATTATTCATCAGACTGTGTCTGTTGGAATAAATAACAAATCCTTCAATTTTCCTGCAAGAAGCGACTGAAAATAGTCTTTGCACTTGGTTTCTGCACAATATTTAAACATTTATGATGACATCGGGAAGTAAAGAGCTCATGACTGGGGTATCATTTTATTTGGCAGATGTATGGCTATTAAAATAAATGTATATTTAATTTAAAAAATAACTCTTTTTTGCGCTGGAGATGATTAAACATGGACATTATGCAAACAAATTTAACATTTTTACATGAAGTGGTTGGGGGTGGTTCAAAATTGGTCCGAAATTTCCCAAAATATTTGTAACAACTTTCCCTTCATAATGACCCTATTTCTGGAAACAGTAATGGGCTGTTTTTATAAAGGTTCTTTTGTACTAATTCACCTACCACAGACTAGTACAAACTGTCAAAAACTAAGATGCAAAAACTTTATTGCACATGCGGTGGCAATCTTCAAGTATGAGTGGAGTTTTCCGTAACATCTGCCTTCATTAGTATTCTGTGGTAAGAAATACTGCCCATCTTCTTATTGCATATATTTAGTTTACAAAATGGATCTTATAGAAAGCAACGAATGTTGAGGTGTATCATTATCGAAAGTTTAGAGTTTGGAAATAAGAAGCAACAACACTTCTTCTGCAAAGCATTTTGGCATACCTGCAATACAGTGTTATTACGCTGGAATAAGAAAAATAAATCAATAATGGAAACTTCACTTACTGTGCTCCTTTAAAAAAATAAAGTGCCTAACGTTACTGTTGTTAAGTAATTTTGCGGAAAGTGTAGTAAAGGTTTATCTATAACCACAAGGATCATTAAAAACTTGGCTCCTGTAACAGCGAGGTGTCTGAATATGCAAGATTTCAGAGCTAGCAGTGGTGTGTGCATGTGGTTGATGTGTTTCAGAACATCTTCAGCACAGAAAATACAATCTGATTGGCCCAGAAGTCAATTGAAGTCATGTCTTAGTCTTGAGAAAACATTATTCATATTGTATTGGTTAAATTGGCAGTGCTAAGCAGAAGCCTGTATTTCTTTGACGTGCCGATAAACACAACGGTGTCTGACGAAGGTTTGAAGTCTTATGTTGACGAAGACAGAGAAATCCCATCTTCTGCCAGTTTACAATAGGAATGCCTTGCCATGCCTTGACAGTAGTGGGTGAAAGAGTAGAGGGAGAATGCACTGAAATATTTACACTTTGAAATATAACGTTTGTCATTGAACGGGTTCAGGCAACCATGAAACTGGTTTGGTGTGCCAATGGATGACACCATCTTGGGTGGCCATCTTGGATGTTGTTGACCTTGGGTTATCTGCCATCTTGTTTCTGGTCACCCTCTTGTTTTCACCAACTATTTGGTTTTCTCTCGAATTTCCCATTTTCCCCTCAAAATGTCTGTAATTTCCTACAAAAGTTGCAGAAATTTCTTGTAAATTAATTTTTTATATTTTTGCCATTCAAGCCACGTGTGCACCATATTGACAGGCTCTAAAAATAAACATCCGTATTGATGTTGTGCTACAATATTAATAATCTTATATAATTAAAAATAGCCTTATTTAGCTAAAAATTGCCCTATTTAGACAAAATAATTTTGTTACTCAGTTTGTCTCAATAATTCCATTTTTGTGATGTGTCAAGTGGTGGTGAAGAGTAAAGGGTTTTCCGCCATCTTGGATTCGTTGGTGCATGAATAAAAGTTATGTATTCAGTTTTTATTTAATTTTATTTATTATTTTAAAATTTACAGACTTTATTTTCAAGGTGGATTTGGGTATGATGTTATAGCTATTGATTACATGCAAGCATAATTTAAAAAATAAACAGTTATGTATTTAATTTTTAATTTAATAAATATTTTGTATTTAACTTTTAAAGTAAGTATATTGAGTAACATATTAATGGACTCATATTTTTGAGGCAAATTCAAATGTGAGACATCAGAACCATCAATTACTAACAATCAAATTTTTATAAATTAAATTTATGTATTAATTTATTTTTCTTTAAAATTTACAGACAACGTAGTATAACAAGTGGTGTGTCTGTGTACTTGCATATTCGAGTATGATGTCTCAACCATGGGTTCCCAACAAGCATGTTTTTGTCAATAAAATTACTGTTTTTAGTTTTTTATTCAGCTTTAAAACTTGACCCAATATGACAGTTACAATATACCATGCGGTCATCTCGCCCTATAAAGTGAAGAAACACATGGCATTAAGCTCTCTTTACATGCTAGTATATAATTTACACTGATGTATTAGTATGTTTGGATGCATAGTGTATAATATGAAGATAGACCTACCGCAAGGACCAGCATCTGGTTTTCAGAAGTTTGATATTGTGCCATAGCTCAGTTGGGTTTATATTTCCCATATCTTGGATGTATTGTTAATTCATAATGCTGATCATTGCTTTTTACTATTCAAGGCTAGTTCCCAGACTTTACAAAACTTCCTTTTTCCATACTGAGCTAAAGTTTCACATTTTCTAATAATATTTGTACAAAATGGTAAATTTTATGTCATTTGTGTACTGTATAGCTTGGAAAATCTTTTGTTGATATTTGTATGCTTCTTACCAAAAATACAAAAATTATATAGCACTATGATATGTGTCTGTGATTCTTCATTGCTCTTTCCTTTAGGGCAGTAATTTTCAACCTTTTCAAATCCATGGCTTCTCTGACCACTTATTTTCTTCTACAGCTCCCTATGAAAAATCTAATATAAAAAATGTGTTATCGGCTAAACGTAACAGTTGTTCAATTTGGTTTGAGGTTTTAGCAGTTTACGTAAGCTAGCCAACTTCAAAAGTGAAATTTCTCCAGTGACACAAGGGTTGACCAACACCAAAAATGAAATTTACTGCACCTCTCTTCTTTACCGCTCAAGGTTTTCGCAAAACTCGCACATAAAAATACGTATATTGGAAATGAAATCATGTATGTAACCGCCAATGAAGATTTTGTAACTTTATGAGTTCAATTGTGTGTCGCTCCAAAAGCAACAACATGATGAGGTTCACTGCGAAGTCAAAAACGTAAAGTCGTGCATCAGCAATTACTGATTGTGAAAAGGCCTTTGGTACGAGAAACAATTCCCGGTGCACTGGGTGACCATTCATGGCGCATCAGGACGCGACGGCGCACTCGTTGAAAACCACTGCTTTAGGGTGTTTATCACAGCACAGTTAAGTGTTTTCTCATATTTATTTATTTATTACATTCAACCTTTGTGAGTATTTTACTTGGGAAGTGTCTGATGCTGTGCTTAAGGTAACTCCCTGCATAATGTGAAGAGTAAGGAGGATATTGTAATGTTAATGAATCTTATGCCACTTTTGACAGGAATACAATAGTTTGACACAATTGCATCTCATTGTGAAGAAATTTGGTCGTTGCAGCGTAATTTTAGTTTTCAGAAATAATTAAATTAGTAAGTATTACAAATATTGTAATAATTATAGTGAATTATGTGTATGGTATTTTACCATAAGTGTGGAAAATAATTTATATGCAAATATTTTAGTAGCAATATTGTCTGTACCCAATTTTTTTTTCTTTTCAGTAAACTTTCAAATGTTGGTCACATCTGGCATTAAAGTTGTTTTGAACTTAAGTAAATATTGTAATAGTATTTCCCTGTGCTGAACTTGGAGCCAGAGTTGGTAAACCTCATTCTCCTTGTCTACTTTGATTCTTTTGAATTTTGTTTTTAATGTTTCTCATGCTGCTTTCAGATCTCAACGGGCAGCTCTAACACAGGGAACTTCATGTTGCAAATCCAAGATGATATCACTTGTCGTTCCACAGTAATGGAAACTCGGTTGGAGAAAGAACTATCAGCAGAGAGTGTAAACATGCCAACTCTTGAGTTTCAAAATACTTGTATCAGATTTCTAGTGTGTCCTGATTGTGGGTCAGTTTTCTCAAGCCCAGAAGAACTTGCAAGCCATCAGTTGAATTGTAACTTCCTCGGAGTTCCTGCGATTATTGCCAAACCCCATTCAGAAAATAAAAGTCAGTTTGCGTGCACTTTTTGCAACAAGATACTAGATTCCGTGATAAATTTTAATTGCCACCTCCTCACTCATACAGAAGAGCCTGTGTTCAAGTGTCGACGGTGCGACATAACATTCCTAAATAAGAGGCTGCTGGTAGAACATTTGAAAAGCCACACGTTCAAGCATAAATGCAACTGTGATATTTGTGGCAAATCGCTTTCTGATAAAACCAGCCTCAAGTATCATAAAAGAATACACACCGGGGAGTGTCCGTTCAGTTGTGAATTGTGTGGAAAAACATTTATGAGAAAAAGTTCTCTCAATTATCATTCATTGTCTCACACCGGAGAGGGCCCGTACGCGTGCGAACACTGCGGCATGTCATTTTATACGAAGAGTGGTCTCGTTTACCACACTAGGCACTACGCTGGACAACGACCATTTAGATGACGTTTCTGTGCAATCTAGATTATCATATAGTTTCCCACACTGGGATTGGACGGTTTCATCGCAGCTACGTGATAAGCCGTTTGCACACAGAAATTGTTTTAAAGACCACGTATCTCACGCACAGGGATACGTGGCCCATTTGCGTGCCAGCTTAGTGGCAAGTCGTTTACACGAATACAACTCCTCAATGCCCACACGTCAACACACACTAGGGTAATGTCCTCACAATCGTTAGCTCTATGGGAAATTGTTCACACATGAAAATAATCACGTTTTACACATGAAGCTCCACACAGACAAACTCGAGTTTATATTCAAATACTGTAACAAAGCATTTTACCGAAGAAACGGTCTCATTGGGGTTGGGTGGATCGGAACAATCAGCTGTTCTGAAACATAGGAGGTCTTACGGAGGATTGTTTCCGCGCACTGTGCCAGCACACGGGACACAGAACTTTGCGACCGCGCAGGACTGCGCACGATTTGGTCAAGCTACCTTGTATGTCCCGTAACAGTGTTGTAACTACGTGGCACATCATCAACATAAAGTTATACCTCTGAATTGTGCCCAAAATAAACTCATGTTGCTTTTGGTTGAGAATCAAATATTAATACTTTTTTGGGGAAACTTTTTAGTGCTAAATTATTGATTAATTACTATATGTATGTATGTGTGTGTGTGTTTGTTCTTTTTTCATGCATGCACATGTGCTTGAGCGTGTGTGCATATGAAACTTGTACTATTCAGCATAAATAAACATAGCAAAAAACTAGGATCCTAAAAACGTTACAAAGTGTTTGTCAGTTTAAAATAGGCTACATTTGTTATTGTTAGGGCAGAAAAATAATTATTTCATAGCTATTATCACAAGATAAACATATACTTAATATTTCATACACAATGGAAAACATTCTTATCAGTATTGTAATTTCATATAAACAGAGCATAAAACTAAATGTTAGAAAATAAATATATAAAACAAGTAAGGAAATGAATTTTCAAAATTGTTGGTCAGTTTTAAAATATTAAATTCACAAAGTTTGGCTTGGGTAGAATTATATATGAAAAATATTATAGAGTACTGAAGTAACATCTTGTTTGAAATATTATTAAAATAATTAGCAATCACAATTAAAAGGCAATCTGCAAGCACAGATGTCACTCAACAGCAAATATATTACTTATATAAATTATACTTTTAGATTTCATATAAATTACTTTGCTTATTGCAGAAACTAACAAAATTTAAAATTAGTGCAAAAATAATTATAAACACATATATCTGATCACGAAAATATATATTGAATATATATTGAAATATGAACGCAAATCACTTTCTTTACAGAAGAGTGTAAGTTTCATTTAATTGTTGAAATTACATGACAACTTAAATTTAACCAACATTTAAAAATTTTTTAAAAATATTTTAACACAATATTATGTTTGGCCCTTGTGGGGAAGTACAATCAAGTAAGTTTTCCTCTTCAGTACTTTATGAAGTATACAGTAAGTTCACTACGTATTCAAATGCAGGAATATAAGTTTAGAAAATTTTTCGTTATTTAGATGTGTATGATTTTCTGTAAGTCTGTCCTCGTTTTGAAAACGCATGTTCCCAAGGAACTGATGTTGCATTATGCAAAGTATCTTTTGCATTAAGTAGTTAAAAGCTGGGAACAAATATATTTTTCTCAAACGATCAACAAAGAGCATTTTATAACTTCTGCGGCAGTGGCATATTTAAATACTTGTCCATATCCGTACAAAACTAGCTGCTTTTGGATTTTCAGTTAGTGCTTGAACAAGTTCTTCAATAACTTCATCAAACTTCTTCCACACTATGCTGATACTTGAAGATGACATCGTAGTCTCTTGTACCGGATTGTGCATTGATGAAGGCTCTTTCTTTCCATCTGATGTGTTGGCACCTCACTGTTTGTTTTCATTGGCAACAATAGTTGCCACTTTGAGAATCAGCTATTCTTTTATTTCTTTCATTTTGCTTTCTTCATTTACAAAACCACGTGTATTGAACCTAGTGTCCAAAAGTGTTGCTTCCCATTAGATATTTACATTGCAGTATTTTTTAAACAATTTTACCTGTCATTTCTACACATATTTTGATAAGGAACCGAGAAATGGCTGCACATTTCATGCAGCTCTTGGTAATGTGTGTGGAGAATTTTACTCGTCAAGCCAACCTTTGACAGAGTAACATGAATTTCACTGCTGATTTTCCTAGTCATTTCGTCAAACTATCACTCGATTTCAACAGCATTTTCAATTATGTACCAGTCTTCATTTTTAAATGCTTCAAAAGAACGAGGATTCAGTATAGCAAGTGTACTTCGTAGTGGTTCTTCGTTCCGCAAAACTACGGGCAACATCTAGTACGTTGAGTTCCACCTTGTTGCACAGCCCTGCTTCAGCGTCAAGACAGAGTAACCCATCTGTTCGTGAGCACCGTCTTCACCTTCTGTCTCGTTGATCTTATTTCTTCCAAGCTTGTTTGACAACAAGATTCAAACAGTGCACCAAACTTGGAATGTTCTACCATTTGCATTTCTGAACTGCACTAACCAAATTTGGAGCGTTATCTGTTGTACAAGCCAAGATTTTCTACTGGATACCTCGTTCTGTTACCAGTTTTGGCAGTTCTTCAGGTATGTTTGTTTTTTGGATGTCTTCCTACAAACTTTGAGCAGGACAACAGTTTTGATGCTAGTGCTCAGTTTGTTTTGCAGACATAATGCGTGGTAACTGTCGTGTAGTTTTTCATTTATGTCTGTCCATCTGTTGTGTGATAGAGAGACTCAGGAGGCATTCTCCGACATCAGTTTTGACCTGCAGTGTTCTGTTGTAGGCTTTTATTAAGTATGATATTTTAAAATGTTTTATGGGTTCTTAGACATTAATTAGTGTTAAAAAAAAAAAACACAAACTCTTTACCCGCAGCTACCCAGAAAGGTAAAAAATTTTCCCAATCGATTTTAGTTGTTGCTCTTTTAAGTTTTTCATTTTTTGTTGTTGATATTGGCTTTGATGAATAAGTTTGTACTCTACTTTGCTTCAACATTCATACATTTTCTTGATGCAGTGTGTTTGAATCGGTTGTATGCTCTGAAACTGTTATATCTGTATAGAGTAGAACTTTACTACACTGAAGTGCCAAAAAAACTGGCACACCTGCCTAATATCGTGTAGGGCCCCGCAAGCACCCTGAAGTGCCGCAAGACGACGTGGCATGAACTCGACTAATGTCTGAAGGTATGCAGGAGGCAATTCACACCATGAATCCTGCAGGGCAGTCCACAAATCCATAGGAGTGCGAGGCGGTGGAGATCTCTTCTGAACAGCACGTTGCAAGGCATCCCAGATATGCTCAATAATGTTCATGTCTGGTGATTTAGGTGGCCAATGGAAGTGTCTAAAGACAGAAGAGTGTTCCTGGAGCCACTCAGTAGCAACTCTCGATGTGTGGGGTGTCGCATTGTCCTGCTGGAATTGTCCACGTCTGTCGGAATGCACAATAGACATGAATGGGTGCAGGTGATCGGACAGGATGCATACGTATCTGTCACCTGTCAGAGTCATATCTAGACGTATCAGGGGTCCCATTTCACGCCAACTGCACAGGCCTCATACCATGAAAGAGCCTCCACCAGCTTGAACAGTCCTCTCTTGACATGTAGGGTCCATGGATTCATGAGGATGTCTCCGTACCCGTACACGTCCATCCGCCCGATACAATTGGAAACGAGCCTCGTCAGACCAGGCAACGTGTTTCCAGTCATCAACATTCCAATGGCGGTTTTGGCGGGCCCAGGCGAGGCGTAAAGCTCCGTGTCGTGCAGTCAACGACGGTACAGGAGTGGGCCTTCGGCTCCGAAAGCCCATATCAATGATGGTCCGTTGAATAGTTTGCACGCTGGCACTTGTTAATGCCCCAGCATTGAAATCTGCACCAATTTGAGAAAGGGTTGCACGTCTGTCACGTTTAATGATTCTCTTCAGTCGTTGTTTGTCCCGTTCGTTCACGATCTTTTTCCGGCCGCAGCGATGTCGAAGATGTGATGTTTTACCGGATTCCCGATATTCATGGTACACTCGTGAAATGGTCGTACGCGAACATCCAAATGTTATCGCTGCCTCGGAGATGCTATGTCCCATCTTTCGTGCGCCGGCTATAACACCACGTTCAAACTCACTTAAATCTTGATAACCTGCCATTGTAGCAGTAGTAACCGATCTAGCTGCCGGCCGCATTGCGTTACTCTGATTGGTTCCATACCTCTGTTGTTTGCATACGCACACCTATACCAGTTTTTTTTTGGCTCTCCAGTGTATAATGACCCGTTGCTGTTACCAGAAATAAGCTGCTATGGCGAAAAGGTTGCTATAGATATTTTGGGAAATTTTAAACTGATTTTGATCCAACCTCTTTATGTCAAAATTTGCAATGTTTTGCATTAAGTCTGTGTTACATTGCCTCTAGCTTTAAAATGACTTTTTAAAAATTAAATTTTACTTGGCAGATGTTTTCTGAAAAAAAAATTGTACCCTTGATGCATATACTTAGCCTATCGTTGTCTCCCAGTATGTTAAATTATTGAGTGGTGCATGGTTTTACTAAGCATTTTAGGTCCATGTTAAATAATTTCTAGCACGAACATGAGAGGTTATTTGGGTTAGTTATAAATTTATTTGAATAACCAGATGTATTCTGGAAAAAGGTACTCGAGAGGCATACACTCAGACCCACTTTCTGTATACATTTTGAAATGTACTCAAGCTATTGTTTGCTTAATAACAAGGAGCAAGGATTTAGGTAAGGCCAAATATTTTACCAATTTTGGCTTTTAACTCAGCCCAAAATTTAAAAAACAGAGCAACACAAGGTTTTGTGAAGCTTTACAAGTCCATTTTAAATTGTCTCTAGTGCGAAAATAACACATTTTTTTATTAAATATATATGTGTGTATATATATATATATATATATTTTTTTTTTAATAGACGGACATCTTCTGAAAGAAATGATACCTCAGAAGCACTTACTTTGCTTGCCTATTTCTCCCAGAATGTGAAAACATTGAGCAGCGCGAGGTTTTACCAAGCATTGTTAGGTCATTTTCAATCACCTGTCATAGCAATATGTTTTTTGAATGGAATATCAATTTAATTCAGTATCCATATGTCTACCGAATAAAATGATACCTCAGACATGTGTGCTTTATGTCCCCTTGTTATCATAAATGTTTAAATATTTCGTAGCAACCGAGTGTGAAGTACATTTGCAGTAGCTTCTTTATTGGAAAAATAGTGATTTGTTACTGAAATATTTATCCATTTCTGAATAAACAGATATCCTGGAAGGGCACACATGAAACCTCTTTGTCTCCAAATAATGCAAAAGCACAGATCACCTGTAACTCACAAGTGCCAATTTTGAGTTATTAATTACTGAAGATAATAAATAAACCAATTTTAATAATTGTGTGCATTTGCTTCTGTCTCAAATATTACAAGTTTTTAAAGCGAAACATTGTTATTCACTCCGACAAGGTTCGATTGCAGGGAAGTAATGTTGCTAGTTGCTTCACATGCACTGAACGAGTCTGGTCTGAGGGAGGGGAGGGGAGGGCCGCCACTGCCAGCTGACGGCACATGTGATCAGTATCCTACCAGGCGCTTACAGAGCTCACCCACAGACTGCTTGCATCCCCTCCTCCTCCCCCTCCTCAGCTGACTGCACGCGATCAATACTGCTCTCCAGGTGCGTACAACCACACCTATGGATTGCTTGCGTGTTCAGTATTAATTATTTGTATCTACAAAAATCTATACATCACTGCAGTGGATATGTAGATATTATCTGCAGATACTCTTACCATCTTTGTACCATGGACAAATGTGATTTTTGCAATACTAAACAGAAATGAAACACACAAATTGTTTCAAAACCACTTAAACGTGCCAAATTTTTTTTTCTTTTTCCCTTTTTTACTAGTACTGTAAAAGGTTTATGTTATCAAAACAAAATGTTCTATTGTTTATGTTGTTCACCATAAATGTGATAATGTAGTACTTTTTTTGTTTTAAAGGTGACACCACATAGGGTATGGATGCAGGAATGTCCGGCAAGGAACAAAGACAAACATGGCTGCTTGAAATCACAGTTTAATTTATATATTATCGTACAAACTGTATACACTCATATGAACAGGTACGTATCATACGATTCGTACGTATACGAGCCGTTTAACATCCTTCAAGTAGTCTCTGAGGTTGTCCACGGTTCGTTGCCAGCGATGAGGCAGACGTGAAATACCGTCTGCAGCATGAGATCCGTCAACGTGCTCCACCTCTCGTTGAAATGCTGTGACGATGTCTGCCTCATCACTGGCAACAAACTGTGGACAACCTCTGAGACTAGTTAAGGACGTTAAAACAGCTCGTATACATACAATACATACCCATTCACATGAGTGTATACAGTTTTACTAGAATATATCAGTTAAACAGTGCTTTCAAGCAGCCATGTTTGTCTTTGTTCCTTGCCGGACATTCCTACATCTGTACCCCATGTGGTGTCACCTTTAAAACTTACATGCCTTACGCTTTTAACTGTACATAGTGCATTTCCTTTGTTGGGTCGTTTTCAGGAGCTAAACAGTAGATGCCATGACTTCTGAATCAGCCCTCGTCGATATGTGTTAGGGAAACTATTCTAGATGTCGTAATTTTTTTTATTAGTAAATGTTTTTGTGTTTTGCTATAATCATGCATTATTTTTTTTTAAGCTAGATGTAAGGCAATTAATTATAAGTGTGGTTTATCATGTTATGAAATTGTTTTGTATGTGCATTCTTTTAAATTCCATGTTTTTGTGCTATACTTTGTGTAACGGTAATAAATGCAGACATTAAATAAGTATTTTTGTAAATGTGTGCATCCTTACCTTTCAATTCCAGACGGGTAGTTTTAAGAGTCCAAATTTCAAGATATGTTTAATTCTTCAGTAGTGTACGGATAGGTAACAAGCGCTAAAATGATAATTTAAAAAAATTTATTTAAACACCTAATTTATAATACTACAAATAATTTCTACTGCTGTGTCTTTCACAATGTCCTAGCAGTGGAAAAAAAATTGCATTACACAACATCCTGTTACAGTAAGTTGAAAAATTAAATTAGTTATATTAACAAGTATTATACATTCCAAGTATTGAGATGTAGAGTCACAGTGCACCAGTTGTTCAGTGCCCATCAGGAACTCCCCCCACCTCTGCTGTGTCATGTGAGTTGATCATAGCCTCTGTGACACTCATCAAGGATCATCTTTATCACTCCCCATAGTCACTGTCTCTATGCTGCCAATGACCACTGCAGCTGGCAAACTACCAGGATCGCGCGCAGTCACAACCATCCACACGCATTAGCAACTCTCTTCTCTGGAATAAAGGACGACTTATTTATACCTGCGCCGATCATAATTTATTTTACACTCTTTCACACCCAGTGATTATTTCATTCAGCTTCGAGACATTTCTCAAAGGTGGAGATAATCACTGACCTCTTGAAGGTCTCTTTCGTAGCCAGTATGAGCCTACAATCATGTGAATGTCAAACAGGACACATCTCATCCCTTCTGCACCAAGTTGTCACATGTTGAACTCATCTCACTTCTGAGATGCATGAGTCGCCTACATGCACAGGCTGGCCGGGAGAGAGACTGTCTGCTTGCAATAATATTATAAAGTTTTATTAAGAGTTTTAAATATTTACACCAAATACTGTGAATTTTTTTTGAATGCCAATATTTGTAAAAATTTTAACGAAAAATTATTTTTTTTTTGGGATTTGTAGAGCTCAGGATTATTATAAATTTACATAAGATCAACTTAAAACGTGAATGTCAAGGAAATATCCATTGTGAGTGATACCTGATGTTATTGACCTGTTCCACAGCTTTTGAATCATTAAATTGTGACTTTGTGAAGTATATATGAGTTTTGATTGACACAATTATAATAATGTTTGTATGTCTTAAAAAACGTAAGAAATACTTTTGATGTACCGCATTATTTTTTTATAAAGGAAAAGTTCAACATATTTTTTTGAATGGTAAGGAATGCAGCATAATAACTAGAAATAACTAGAAACAAGTTATAGATGCCAAATATAGTGGTTACAGTTTCATCCATATTCCCTAGTTTTAATTCCAACTAGATTTAGGCT
This sequence comes from Clitarchus hookeri, assembly GCA_002778355.1. Lineage (NCBI taxonomy): Eukaryota > Metazoa > Arthropoda > Insecta > Phasmatodea > Phasmatidae > Clitarchus > Clitarchus hookeri. The sequence continues at coordinate 160,780 of NQII01001614.1, forward strand.
GTTATTTTCAGAAAAATTTGAGTGACATTTATACATGACTTTTCTTATTGCTCGTGTACTTTGTAGTTGTGCAAAGGAATGTTAGTGACTAGAGGTGTGGTTTGATCCTCTTTTATATTAAATTTTCCAAAACCGTGCTTGGTGTAATTAGTGTTATCAGATGTTCTGTTTTACCTGGAACAATTCCATTTTTAAACATTTTCTTTCACGTTTTGTTCTTGACTCTAATAGTACGTTAAAGGTTTCAATTTTTTTTTCTTTCAATATATTGCTTAACCTAACAAAAATTGATACGACTATTAAATGCATTAATGATTGTAGCACATTTTAAAGAAATGTGTATTCTTTTAAAAGCACTCACTTTGCATTCTAATTCATTCACATAAGTTTTATTCACAATAAAAATTTATATTTATTTTGTAGTACAAATATTTGTTGTGAACATCGAGTAAGGAAATGAACATAGCATAAGTTCAGAACTTATTGAAACATTAATTGTTTTTTTCTTTTCAATAACTGTGAAACCTGTATAGACTACAGGCCCATGTTGAAAAAATGATGGGTCATTTGAACCACCAGGTGACCTATCTAGAACGATATAAGAGCATAAAATAATAAGATTCAGCACTATGCCGTCAATTGTAAGCTGTCCAACTGAGTGCAGGTGAGAATTCGAAAGTACAGGTAGAGTGAGTACATTTTGGTCACATATGTTTGTACGGCATTCTTACCACCGATAGATCCATTAAAAATAATAAGAAAACGCGCAGTGCCGTAAAAAAATGGTGCGCCACAAAGTCGGAATTTGTTTTGTATTTTCCGACAATTACCGGGGTAAATTTGGTTATTTGATTTTGTACGGCATCTGTGTCATACTATTTCAATACTGCTTCTAATCCATTATTCCGCAACGCCGTACAAAAATCATGCGACAAGGGGAAAAAAGCGAGGGTTGCAATCCCCTCTCTTTCCGTGGTCCAGGGGATGATTTGAAAAAGTACGGCTTCGGTTCCAAAACATTATCTAGCACTCAAAAGTACTATTAAAAATAATGCCGTCAAAAAATGATTGTTCATTTGAATGTATATCAATAATTATCGTAATTTCATCGTATCCTTGACTTATAGAGCTGTTAAGTCATTTGATCCTGTACGGGAACCTTTTTTTTAACATGATATTGTAAAATACAATTGTTATATAGTATTGCCGTTCAAAAGAAACCGTTCTAAAAACAATATAGAGAAATACAAAAACTGACATTTCGCAAATTATTGTAAAAGTTTAAATATCATAGATTAATGAAATATAGCTGTTTTCTACATTTTATCCCTTGTTTTAAATAGTATTAACATAGATAAATTAGGAAAAAATTATGCCGTACATTTTTATGCAGACCATATCTTTTAGGCTGATGAAAGTGACGCTACAATTTTAGGGGTACTGTATGGCCATCTGATACAGTACGGTATTAACATATTTTTGAAGAGAACAATTGATAACATGATAAAATCACTATGACGTCTAACTGAACTGAAACGGTGTGTATATTATGTCCAAGAATTGAAACTGTCAATCCCAGTATCAACAGTTTTATATACTTTTTGGTTTAATATATACTTCAAACATTATTGATACATACATATAATTGATTTGTTTCATTGTAATGATGTGAATAAATAAAACAATCATTTTTTAGAATAATTCGATATATTTAATGATAATAATAAAAAAAAATGGTCATGTTTTAGAAAAATTCGATAAATTTAATGATGATAATAACAAATATGGCGTTTCTGTAAATTATTCAGTATCGGAATCAGTTGCTGAGTTGTTATCGGAATCAACGTCTTCATCGACGTCCGAATTATCTTCTCTATTATTTTCTGAAACATAAATATGTATTTGTCAAAATCAAAGTCATACGTACAAAGTAAAGATATAAAGATTTATTTATTTATGTATTTACCAATGACGTCATCATCTTCTTCGCCTGATTCCTCATCCGGTTCCGTTATGTCACAGACTTTTTGGGGGCATTCCTCGCCGTGAAACCAATCGAAATCGTACCGACCGTCAATAACAACCCATCCATAGTTTATTGGAAACAAGGTCGACGGTACTTGTTTGTAGGCATTACACCAAATCTGTGCTATGTAGGTACTTCTCTTCAGATGTTGCTCCAACTGCCGGAAACAAGGGGGAAACGACATAGCTTCATTACTACTTTTCGGCGTATACATCCTTTCAAATATGATACACCTTGCTTCGTTGACTGTTTTTCTTGCTTTTACGTTGTATAAAACGCATACATATTCTTGCAGAACATTGAAAGTTTGTTCCATGAGTAGTGGATCTGCAACAAACGTATTATGCCCCATTTTAATGAATGCGTCTTGGAACTTCCCTGATTTCTCCAATACTTTGAATGGTCTGTTTTTACCCTTCCTATAAAATGCGGGATTGAAGTCGCATCCCGTAAAAGCATGGAATGCAGCCAACGAAGAACAGAGATTTTCGCCCAAGTCTCTGTACACAGCACAAACGTCAATGTTTTTCACGTGGTTACCGGTTCCGAGTTGCATCCATATGTTGCGATTGACATTGAACTGATTCTCGCCCACATTTACTAGGATTTGTTTCATATTAGATAATAATATTACGAGAATATCTGTATCGGAACACTTGATCAAAATGTTCGTATTTGATCCAACAGCGCAAACATGATACACTATTTTTGTATCAGCTTCTTCGTGAGCACTGCAGGTATACTTTTCAGATACTTCTCTAACGACAGATTCTGCCACTTTTCTGTAAGAATGACACAGCTGATAATTTAGAAACACTTTCTGTGTAGGCTTAATCAACGTAGCTTTGTCTTGAGTCGACCAATCATTGACGAGAAACTGGACAAATGCTTGCTTGAATTTAATGTTCTTTAATTCGGCTATGAAATTTGCCGGACGTTTCGTTTGAGGTCCTTCGATAACGAAATCATCATTTCTTAAATTATCTCGTATAGAATGCTCGTAATCTTTTATGCTTGGTGTTGGGTAAGTATCAAAGATCACGTGGATTTCCGTAGCCACGTGATTTGTTAGATTACGGAGCAAATTATAACTTATAGCGCCAAAGGTAGAAGGTATGTCTCGAAGAGTATAGAGATAAAAAAATCCATCAATAATCACGACATCCAATTCCTTAGGAATACTCTCAACAATATATTCTCTATCTATCAAAGGTTTTACCAGCTTCGATTTAACTGTTTTATTAATGGTTCCATCCATATGACATAATGATAGTGGAACAGGGGTCAGAGGGTACTCCAGAACCTTTTCAATGTCAACATTTTGTTGTTGAGATATACCTAACAATCTTCCAAATAAATCCCTGTGTAGTTTAACCTCTGTCACCTTTCCATCTTGACGTTTCACTATTTTCTTGGCTTTGAAAGTATGAATAACATTTCTCTGGATAGATTGTTCAAATCGATGTGGATTTGATGCACATTGTTCTAAAAATTGTTTCCTTTTCTTTTCTCCAATTTCCACAACATTCATTAGAAATTCATGGACTTCATGACTTGCAGACTGTCCATTACTAATATTGTATAACAAGTTATCTTTTAATGAAGATGAAAATGGATTCAAACGATTGTTAATACTGTCTTCAAACTGTTGTATTTGTAGTTGACTTTTTTCTATTTTGCTTTTCCTCAAATCATTAGTAAACTCTTCTCTTTTTTTCATTAGCACTTCGGCGAGTACGTGAGAGATAATTTCCGTTCGTAGAGCATGGCTTTTGCTCCACCTTTGCCGAGCAGATATTGAGTTCTTCATACATGCAATGCCAGTTGATCGTTTAGCAGCATCAGCGTTTATCGTACTTTCAACAGTAAAGTCTACTTCTCGCTTGGAAAAAGGCTTATTAGTTCTTTTTATCCCTACTACGACATTCAATCCAGGATGCGATTGTTCCACATTTTCCAAGTTGCAATGGTATAAAGTGAGGTACCTAGCATAGTTTTGATGATTGAAGACAAAAAACAGATTGGTAATGAGTGGCAGAGTATATTTGTACAAATCGATATCACCTGTGCGAATACTTCGGTCGAAAAGAAAGTAGTTGTTAACCATTTCAACATAAGTAAGATAGAATTTCGGTGTACTTCCATGATCACCACTTAACGTTTTTCTACGGAAGTCTTCATATTTAGATAATATATTTATAACATCAACATTATCTACTGTAGGGTATGTAACTAATTTTCCACTAATATCTTCACCTTTCCTATTTTGAAAAGCTTTCAAGAAGTGTAAACACTCATCGCTTACTATTACATTTTCTTTCTCTGTGAAAAATTTGAAATGCATTCTTTCAATAGCAACAGACATAAGAGGATGTAAGCGTTTACATCTGTTGAAGTGCTTCCCCATAAGAAATGAGTTTACAGATCCGCTTGCCAATAAACGAGAATCAATTAAAATTTCCGATAAACCACAATTTTCAATGTATTTACCAATCGCTTTGAACTGCGACATTGCTATGTGGAAAGGTCCCAAGTGAACAAAAATGCGTTTCAATGTTGAGTCCTCATTTCTTCTCAGCTCACAATTTTGTATTTTCAACGATTTACTAGCTATGGCCAAATCATAATGTACCTGCGCGTACTGTTGTTGGCATTCTTCAGCACCTTTGATACTCCGCATCATAGTTTCATGTACCACGTAATCTTTGGTAGGTGATTCATTGATAGGGGTTAAATAAAATATATCTTGAATAATATTTTTGTCATTGGCAATTAAAGCGTTAAATCCTACCCACATTGGTGTAGGTATATTCAAAGCATGGCTTATCATCCATACTCTATCTAACCTTCTAGCTTCTTCTAAATTAGTAGGTGCATTAACGTTTGCTGGCAATTGGAGAGTTCCTTCAAACTTTGGAGTTTCTGTAAGTGGTAGTATAACGAGAGTATCGGCTTCGTAGTGTCTGCGGAATCGTTTTCTACGAGGCTGGTCACTTCCAATACCATCGTTACTTTCCTCAGAAGATATGTCAACTCGTGGAGCGTGATCTTGAAACGAAATTCCAACCGTATCGTGCATAGTGTCTTTACCATCACATGTTTCTACATATCGATCAAAATTATCGAAAGCAAAACCACTATTGAGAGATGGTTGCAATACCATACCAGCAGGGCATACCTTGTCTGTTTCCGATATAGTATAGGTTGCTTCCGTCTCCAATTCTAATACTTTCGAGTACGAAATGCAATGTCCGTAGGAATGTAAGAGGCGTAGAAGCTTTTCACTACTACTCAAACTTTTGACTGTTATTCCAAGAGTTATATGTTTGGATGTCTTAACTCTTCCTCTGTGAATAGTATAGATAACATCAGAAGCATAAGACTTGGCTAAGACCAACATTTTCGGGTCTTTTATTTTATCCACGTCACCTCCAGTTAACAAAAGACTATAAAAACGTAATAGAGCATATGGAAGTTCACATTCACCTTTGATGAGTTTTGGCGCAGTTACATTATCAGTGATTGGATTTTTTTCAACTCCTAGAACAATCTTGCGCAGGAATAACGCTGAAGAATTAATGGTGTTTTCTTCATTCACGTACGTCATATCAATATTTTCTAGAGTTGCACTAGCAGAGACAACGTGTTTGCATCTACGATTGTAAATAAAGATGACAGCGTCCTTGAAATGTTCTAAAATTTCACTCTGTATATTGGACGTGTCAAAACACTTAGGTAACTTCTGATTATCATACTCTTCCAATAAAAATTGTCTGAATAAATTGAGCAAGAAGGAATATTGGAAAATGCGCATATTTTCGACAATTTCTTCCTGAATAAATGTTAACAGATTCTTACGAGCTCGCTCGTGTTTTTGTCTCCTTAAGTGCCAATCAGTATTTTCTTTTTTTTGCCTAGAGTTATTTAAATATTGAGTTTTACAAACCCTATGATATGGTATGGGTACTGACATCTCTTGACATTGGTCAATCCTTTGTAAAATCGCTAAATCATATTTTGCAGTAGCTAAATCTATAATAATACGAAATGTTTCGTAATTTTTTTTCGCTTCAGCAAAGCTACATACCATGAGCTGGCGGTTATGTCGTTTGCGTACTTGCGCACAAAATACACAAGCAGTTGGACCATGTTCAAAAGATACGTGCTCTTCAGGTTCTTCGTTATTTCCGCTGAAAATAATTATTATTGTGGTTAGTCATAGTCAGATTGTCACAATACATGTAATTTTAGTTAATAATAGAACAACAACAAAAATTTTTCAAATATAACTGTCAATAAAGTATTTGTTGTATTCCCTGTTTAAAAATATTGATTGAAAATAATTCACTATTATGAGATTTTTATAAGGGTTTTATGAGAGTTGTAGAAAACAAAATAGCCAACCAAAGTCAACTTACAAACAAAAATATGACGGTAATGCCCTCATCGACCTTAATTGTTATTAATTATAAACACAATACTCGACCATCGAACGTCCTCATACTCCGAATTCAATGCTATTATTCGTGTATATTTTAGATGATATTTATTGTCAGATTATATGAAACAATTGCTACTATTAATTATCGAAAATACAAAGATATAAATATGATGAACGAGATATTTTTGGCAACTTATAATAAATAAAAATTAATACCTTGGATTATTCTCGTTGGCGTCGGGATCAACAATTTCTTCTATTTTTCGTTTGCCGGATAAGTTTGTTAATTGTTTATAACACTTTTGATGGTATCCTTTTTCCTCAAGATCTTTAGGCAATTGAATTGAAGCAACATCCATGGATCTTCTGGAGGTGTTAGACTGTTGCTTACTCCTAACCTCAATTGCTTCGATGCAATTTTTTAAAATTGCGCTTGACAGACATTTTATCCGGTTATCAATAGGATCACCTGGCAAATCACAAATAAAACACTCACGTTCTTGCTCTTTTTCTTGAACATTTCTTTCACTTTCACTAGAGTTTTCATTCTCCACGAGGTCAGACATGTTCGGAGTGCTCGCAACACGTAAACAACAGCTGTTTTCAATCTCCGCGTCGACTCCAAAGCGAACAGTACACACATACTAATCGAACTATGTGTGAGCGAGCGATTTTCTATCAAAGACTAAGTAGGCATGTGATATGCATAGACGTAATGCGTAGGTAAAATGGCAGTACAATAAATGTCTCAAGGAATATATTACATTTCGTTATATGGATTTTTTCTTTTTGATTTTTTCTTTTTCAGTTTTTTTTTCCCCTTTGGACCAACGAAAATGTACGGCACATAACAAAATATTATCTATGCATAACATACTTTCAAAATAAATTTATTTCATGTTGTGTCAAATCACCCCCTGGACCACGGAAAGAGAGGGGATTGCAACCCTCGCTTTTTTCCCCTTGTCGCATGATTTTTGTACGGCGTTGCGGAATAATGGATTAGAAGCAGTATTGAAATAGTATGACACAGATGCCGTACAAAATCAAATGACCAAATTTACCCCGGTAATTGTCGGAAAATACAAAACAAATTCCGACTTTGTGGCGCACCATTTTTTTACGGCACTGCGCGTTTTCTTATTATTTTTAATGGATCTATCGGTGGTAAGAATGCCGTACAAACATATGTGACCAAAATGTACTCACTCTACCTGTACTTTTGAATTCTCACCTGCACTCAGTTGGTCAGCTTACAAGTGACGGCATAGTGCTGAATCTTATTATTTTATGCTCTTATATCGTTCTAGATAGGTCACCTGGTGGTTCAAATGACCCATCATTTTTTCAACATGNATATCGTTCTAGATAGGTCACCTGGTGGTTCAAATGACCCATCATTTTTTCAACATGGGCCTGTAGTCTAGTAGTGATTTGACGCATGCATGTTGAGAGTAGAGAAGGATGAAGGCGGGGCGTGCTGGTTTCAAGGCACCGTAAGTACGTTTTGGTGAGACATTTGCTATCCCCTCACCCCCACCAAAAAAACAACTCTTTGCTGGCTGCTCTGAAAGATTTTGTAGTCTGGGTGAGTCTAATGTAAGTGGCTCGCGATAAGGTTGGTAGCTGCGATGACAAGCTGTGACTTTTTTAAGCTGAGCGCCCACTAGAGGCAAGGGATGGCAAGGCATGGTGCAAAGAAAATTTCCACTCGGAAAAAATAAATGTTTGTAAAGGGAAGCCCGCGTACTAGCAGCAATGGGTGTCAAGCTTCTGCGTCGGAGAAGTCGCAGGACTTGTGGCGTTGCCGTGCCTACCTATGCCTCACCAGTAAGGGCAAAAGAGTAGAGACACGGTGCGCTGAAACATTTACGGGTTAGAACATTATGTTTGTCATTGAGAGTTTTTGCGCAGCCATGCCACTGGTTTGGTGTGCTCTTGGATGATGCCATCGTGGGTGGCCATCTTGGATGTTGCTGACCATGTGGTATCTGCCATCTTGTTTCTGGTCACTCTCTTGTTTCCAACCACAGTTTTATTTTCGATATACTTTCTTGTTTTTCCCATTTCCCTTCGAATTTCCTATCCCCCCCCCCAAAGCATCTATAATTTCTCGCAAAAGTTGTAGAAATTTCTTGTAAATTTATTTTTTATATTCCTGCCATTTCAGCCATGTGTTCACCATATTGACAGGCACTAAAAATAAACATCCTTAGTGATGTACTGCAAAATCTTATATAATTAAACATAGCATTATTTAGCTAGAAATAATTAGCATTATTTAGCTAGAAATAATTTTGCACCCCATTTTGTTTCAATGGTTCCATTTCTGCAATGTGTCAAGTGGGTGTGAAGAATCAGGAGTTATCCGCCATCTTGGATTAGGTGGGGCTAGAATAAATGTTATGTATTAAATTTTTATGTAATTTTATTTATTACTTTAGGTACTTGTATAAAATCACCGTGTTCTGTGACTTATCTACAGACTCCTATCTTTAAGGTGAATTTAAATATGATGTCACAGCCATGGTTATGTGCAAGCACAATTTTATAAATAAACAATTATGTATTTAATTTTTAATTCAGTGTATATATATTTTTTAACTTTCAAAATAAGTATATTGAGCAACGTGTCAATCGACTTATATTATTGAAGCTAATTCAAATGTAAGACGTCAGAACCATCAATTACTAACAATCAAAATTTTTGTTCATTAAATTTATGTGTTTATCTGTCTGTAAAACCTACAAAGTGGTCTAACAAGTAATGTGTCTGCGTACTTACATTTCCGAGGCATATTCGAATATGATGCCACAAACATAGTTATAAACAAGCATATTATTTAAAGATAAAATTTATGTTTTTGATATTATATTTAACCTGAAACCTAGCCCCCAAAATGACAATTACAACAAAAGAGTATATCTTTGTTTGTATATAAGTTACATGTTAGTATATAATTTACACTGATGTACTAGTATGTTTGGATGCATAGTGTATAACACGAAGATAGACCTACTGCAAGGACCAGCATCTGGTTTTCACATGTTTGATATTGTGCCGTAGCTCAGTTGGGTCAGTTCTCATCTTTATTTACTGATTATATTAAACCCTTGTGAGTATTTTTCTTGGGAAGTGTCTGATGCTGTGCTTAAGGTAACTCTCGGCATAATGCGAAGAGTCAGTGTATTGTGAAGTAAATGAATCTTATGTTACTTTTGACAGCAATACAAATAGTGTGTGACATTTGCATCTTGGTGTGAAGAAATTTTGCTTGTTGCAGCGTAATTTTAGTTTTCAGAAAGGAAGAAATTAGCAAATATTACCAATATTGTAATAATATATACAAAAGGTGTATGGTATTTTAGCGTACAAAGTGTGGAAATAATTTACGTGCAAAAAAATTTGAGTAGCAATGTAGTCTATACCCAAATTTTTTTCTCCTTTCAGTAAAAGTTAAAATGTAGGCCACATCTGGCATTAAATGTGTTTTGCACTTAAGTAAATATTGTAAGAGTATTTTCCTGATCTGAACTTGGAGCCAGAGTTGGTTGATTAAAACCTCATTCATCTTGTCTACATTGATTCTTTTGGAATTTTGTTTTTAACATTTCTCATGCTGTTTTCAGATCTCAACGGGCAGCTCTAATACAGGGAACTTCATGTTGGAAATCCAAGATGATATCACTTGTCGTTCCACAGTAACGGAAACTCGGTTGGAGGAAGAACTCTTGGGAGAGAGTGTAAATTTGCCAACTCTTGAGATTCAACGTTCTTATACTAGATTTCTAGTTTGTCCTAACTGTGAGTCAGTTTTCACAAGCCCAGAAGAACTTGCAAGCCATCAGTTGAATTGTAACTTCATCGGAGTTCCTGTGATTACTGCCAAACACCATTCAGAATTTAAAATTCAGTTTCCCTGCACTTTTTGCAATAAGATGCTAGATTCCATAATAAATCTTAAATTCCACCTCCTTACTCACATAGAAAAGCCTGTGTTCAAGTGTAGATGGTGTGACATAACATTCCAGAATAATAGGCTGCTGGTAGAACACTTGAAAATCCACACGTTTAATCATAAATTCATCTGTGATATCTGCGGCAAATCATTTTCTAGAAGAAATCGCCTCAAATGCCATAAAAGGATACACACCGGGGAGTGTCCGTTCAGTTGTAAATTGTGTGGAAAAACATTTATGAGAAAAAGTTCTCTTGAATTTCATTCATTGTCTCACACTGGTGAGGACCCATACATATGTGATCACTGCGGCATGTCATTTTATACGAAGGGCAGTCTCATTTATCACATCAGGCACGATCACATTGTATCTCACACACAGGGGAATGGCCAATTGTGCGCCAGCTGTGTCGCAAGTCATTCACATGAAAACAACTCAATGTCCACGTGTCAACACACACTAGGGTAATGACCTTACAATTGCCAGCTGTATGGGCAATTGTTCACACAGAAAAGTGATCATGTTTTGCACATGAAGCTCTGCACAGACAAACGTAATTTTATTTTCAAATACTGCGACAAAGCATTTTACAAATGAAATATTCTCGGAAGTGCTGGGCGCATCAGAACAATCAGCTGTTCTGAAAATAGGACGTTGTATAGCGGACTGTTTCCGTACACTTTGTCAGCATGCGAGACACAGAACTCCACGACTGCACAGAACTAAACACGACTTGGTCAAGCTACATTGTATGTTCCGCAACAGGTTTGTAGTTCTGTTAAACTGCGTGGCACATCAGGCTTAAATCATACTTTTGAATTCTGTGCAAAATAAATACATATGCTGGTTTCGTTTGTGGATCAATTTTTAAATACTCTTAAAGGAAAATTTTTTAGTGATAAAAATGAATTATTTACAATATATCAGGCCCTGGCCTTTAGCTCAGTCCTAACGGCAGTGGCAGGAGCAGGCGGAGAAAACTCCGGCAGTGTGAAGTGTTGCGAAACCTCAATCTCGGTGTATACCAAAGTAACCTCCAGTGTAACAAGTTTCGCGGTTGTGAAAGACACCACAGGAGATAGGTGTGGTGGTTTATCAGGGCAGGCTGGCCAGCATTCCAACTGAGGCCATAGCTACAGCCTAATGGTAAACCCAGTAAGTGCTGACTTGATGTCACGCCACCCTACTCTCGAACCCCTCAGGGCTAAGTCTGGCCAAGTACTAAAAACAAAAAGGGGACTTTGAGAATGGAAAGCCCATTGTAATAATTAAGGGTATAATTAATTGTAATATTCATTATTTGTGTAATTGCTTTTATTAAGGGTTTGTTTGTTGATATGGGCCAATGGAAGGAGCGCCGCAGGCCCTCTCTTCCGCCATCCATGACGGGTAGTCTGGAGGAAGCAGTGGTCATGGGAAGATGTGTGCGTCGCGTGGGGACTTTCAAGTTTTGCAATTGTCTGATATAGTAGTGCTGTCTGAGTCCGTAAGTTACCTATATCTTCTATCTTTGTCCGTCGTACCATGGTGGACTCATCTAATCTAATATTTTATTTTAATTCCTACACCACGTGCTTGGGTGCAGGGGTTTTTACGCTCACAGGACCAGCTGACTCCGGTGTAAGTCATCACAATCATGTTTTGGTTACTACAGCACTTAACGCAGTAAACGCCTTTGAGTGGCGTGATCTGTTAAAGTCATATGGTATTAGGTGCGGGTGATCATAACATGAAAGGGAGAGGGAGGGAAGACGTGCAAGCACGAGGGAGGGAAGACTCAGCTATCTAACAATTACCGGGCCTTTCTGTAGTCGCTCAGCGACTGACTGGTGCGTGACGGGCTACAGACACGCAAACGTGAAGCAATTGGCTTTCACATATGCGAGCGCGTGTGTTGCGGAATGATACATTTAGAAGTTAGCACTATTTCATAAGCCTACCTTTTCAAAGGAAAGTAGGCTAAAAATTAACAAAGCCATCGACTTTTAGTCAGGTAACATTGTTAGAAACAATATGTCAAAATTGTTCCAGTTGTTATTCTCATGTGTATAAATTATAAAGGAATCACTTTAAGTTGTTGTTTATTAAAATGTAATACATCAAATGTGCTGTAAAGATGTAGCACCACTTTTATTAATTTGCAACAAAAAATTTCTGTTTGCAACTCAGTGTCTACACTATAAAGTATACGGATGACAGGGATTTGTTTTGAAAGTAGATTCTAAAAGTACCAGTTAACACAAAACCGAAATATGAATCTCTTACTAACTGTATCTTCTCACAAGGACCCTCTTTGTGACCATAAAGAGATGTACAAAAAGAAACAGTAGAGTTTGGTAATGGATTAGCGCTGTCTAAAAGTGATGGCAGTGTAAATTATGATGGACCAGATATGAGTTGTTTTGATTACACATGAGGCTGTTTTATCTGGAATTTTTGTTTAAATGAAATTGTGTTTTGGTCGGGGTATTCCATTGAGAAATGCCTGATGTGACTTATTTGTAAGGGAAACTATGCTGGTTGTCATATTTCCCCATAATTAATATTTTTGTTGTTTTACTATAATTACGTGTTTAATGTTATTTAAGATATATTTAAAGCAGTCAGTTAAAAGTGTGGTTAATTATTTTATGAAATTGTTTTGTATGTGTAGTCTTTTAAAGACCACGTTGTATGCTAAACTATATGTAATAAATGCAGACAATAAAATAAGTATTTTTGGAAATGTGTGTATTCCTGCCTTCCGTTCCAGAAAGGTAATTTTAAGAGCCCAACATTCAGGATATGTTTAATTCCAAAATGGTATTTAAATACCTGGGTATTTCCAGGTAAATGAAGATGGATGTTTGTATTTCATTGAAGAGCAGAATTTAATTTCTTAATTGATTTATAATACTACAAATAATTTATACAGCTGTGTCTTTCCCAATGTCCTATCAGCGAAAAAAATTGCATTAAACAATATCCTGTTACAGTAAGTGGAAAAATTAAATTAGTTATATTAACAAATATTATGCATTCCAAGTATTGAGATGATCAGTCGCAGTGAACCAGTTGTTCAGCATCTATCAGGAACTCCCCCCACCTCTGCTGTGCCACGTGAGTTGATCATAGCCTCTGTGATACTCATCGAGGATCATCTTTATCACTCCCCGTAGTCACTGTCTCTATGCTGCCAATGACCACTGCAGCTGGCGACCTACCAGGATTGCGCGCAGTCACAACCGTCCACACACTTTAGCAACTCTCTTCTCTGGAATAAAGGACTGTATTTATACCTGCGCCGATCATAATTTATTTTACACACGTGCACACCCAGGGATTATTTCATTCAGCTTCGAGACATTTCTCAAAGGTGGAGATAATCACTGACCTCTTGAAGGTCTCTTTCGTAGCCAGTATGAGCCTACAATCATGTGAATGTCAAACAGGACACATCTCATCCCTTCTGCACCAAGTTGTCACATGTTGAACTCATCTCACTTCCGAGATGCGTGAGTCGCCTACATGCACAGGCTGGCCGGGAGATAGACTGTCTGCTTGCAATAATATTATAAAGAGGTTCAAATATTTTCACAAAATACTGTTCAAATTATTATTAAAATCAATATCTATAAATTTTTTAATAAAAATGATATTTTTTTTGTGAATTGAGTATACGTGTTTTTTGTGAAGTCACTTATGACAAACTCAAAAGTTTAATGTCAAGGACATATGTAGTTTGAGAGATGCCTGATGTCATTGACTTGTTAGATATCTCTTGAATAGTTAAATTGTTACTTTGCGAAGTACATACGAGTTTTGATTGACACAACTATAGTAATGTTTTTACATCTTGGAGGAAGGTAAGAAATGCTAATGATGTGATGTGGTTTTTTTTTTAAGGAAAAAGTCAACGTATTTGTGAATGGTAAGGAATGCAGACTAATAACTTGAAATAACTAGAAACGAGTTGTGGATGCTGGATGTAAAGGTTAAAGTTACATCCGTATTCCCTAGTTTGAATTCCAACTTGATATAGGCTGCAATCTTCAGAACAATTTTAGTGGCATTTATACATGACTTTCCTTTTTTGCTAGTGTACTTTTACAGCACTACAAAAATATTTTGATGCCTGTAGTAATGGAAACGAATGCTAGTGACATGTTAGAGGTTTGGTTTGATCCTCTTTTGAATTAAATTTAAAAAAAAAATGCATTTGGTGTAATTAGTGTTACCAGATGTACTGTTCCACATGGAGCAATTCCATTTTTAAACATTTTGTTTCATGTACTGTTCTTGTCTCTTAACAGTATGCTAAATGTTCCATTGTTTTTTTTTTTTACAATATGCAGCCCAATATAACAAAAATTGATGCAATTACATAATTTATGCATGATCGTAGCACCTTTTGATGAAATGTGTATTCTTTTAAACTCACTTTGCGTTCAAATAATTCAATTACATAAGTTTTGTTTGCAGTAAACAATTTTAATTTTAATTTGGTAGTACAAAAATTAGTTGTGAACAAAAGTGGCGAGATGAACCAAATATAAGTTCAATTAACTTATTGAAACTTCAATTAGTAATTTTACGCCGTGCATGTTGAGAGCAGGAGAAAATGGAGGCGTTGTGCTGGTCTCGCAGCACATTACATACGTTTCGGCAAGTCATTCGCCCACTAAAAACAACTCGAAGCCAGTTGCTCTCAATGCCAGCTGTTCACCAACTCTACCCAAATGACTGTTGATTTTTCCAGCAGGATGGGGCACTGCCACGTTACCATCGAGACTTACGGCTGCTTCCGGATGAAACATTTATCAGGAGGTGGATAGGCCGGTGAGGAAATGTTTGGGTATCCTCCGAGATCTCCAGGTTGAACACAGTTAGGTTTTTATCTGTGGGGAAACTCTGGAGAATACTGTGTACACCACAAAGCCACGGGTGCTGGATGCCATGGAGTGATGCGATTGTTACCTGTGAATCCACTCCCAAGGAAACCATAGCCACTTTTCGTATTTTTGTTCTACAAAGTTGAGAATGACGTATTTTTAGTGATGGTAGACATTTTGAACATTTGTAACTGTTAATAACATTCGCTTACACCCAACATTGTCATTACAGCATAAAATACAAGCAATCTCATCAGATTATCTTTAATAGTTGTTCTGTTATTCACATTCAAAGAATGTAGACATTGATTTGGGCACCCAGTACTTTTAGATACAGAGTTGTTTTGCAATTTAGGATGAACAAATTTCATGTGTTTGTACTTAAATAGCAAAACAACTATGATCATATTTCATATGTTTCTGGTAATAGATGCAGGTATGCAAATGTGAGGTTTTAAATTAAAATAAAAAGGAAAGTTACCATGATAGTGGTCCACCACATGAAGGGAGCTACATTGTTCCCCATGAGCAGGAGTTGAATGCTGAAATGCCTAGAGCTGCTTGATTTTGCACATGCATTAATGAATTGTAATATATTTGGTCTTCAGTTCTGGATACTGTATGTTTATTCAAAATAATTACAGGGTATGTATGTTATTCTTGTGCTGATGGTTGAGTTAGAAATGTTAATTTTTTTTTGCAGTATCACTAAGAACTCATATTCATAAAAACAAAGCAAAAAATAAAATTTGACTATTGACAGTTTTGATTTTATGATATACAGAATATATAAAAATTTGATGGTCACGAGGGATCCCAAACCATTAAATATGAACTTGATGCCTGGAAATTTTTGCAGTAAGCTTGGGAATTGAAATAACTGTAATTAATTATCACCTCACTGCATGAAAGTGATGCCTTCATCTGCATAGTTGTTAAGGACTCTGGTGTTGAGAAAGTAGTGCATTATGGGTAAGGTTCGCAGTACGGAATATAGGAGAGCGATGGTGGCGTTAGAAAGAATGTTTTCTCATGTCCTGGTTTGGTAGTGATTAGGTATATGTGAAAAACAATAATTTGCTGGCAGTTTATAGCCATACCAAGTTGTGCATCAGGCAGAGCTATCACTACAGTGATGTCACATGGAAAGCCATGGCAACCCAGATTCAGAAAGTGCCGGCAGGAAACTTAATTTTTCTAAATCCGACGGAATGTGGAATTTTAATTAATCTGTTAAAGCAGCAGTTCTAGGCGGCATCCAAGCTCATCCATAAATGAGTGAACAGCCAAGTGAATACCTTTTGGTGTTGTATGGTGTCCGAGACAGACAATTTGCTAGGGTCATTCACGCACAACGACAAACAAGAAAGTAAATACAGCATCATTAAGCTGAAGTTATTTTTGCGTACAGATGTGCTTAATTCTTCAAGCCTCACAAGCAAGAAAGGGAGCTGGCAGAGAAAATGTGAGATGCTCAAGAAAACCAGTGAACCAGCGGCAGAGCGGCATCGTCCGGCATGATTCCCACATGCCCGGAGCTTGGAGATGGTCGTCAGAGAGCACACAGATCATTGCATCAGATGCCATACCATAGCACACAAACAATCCAAGTTTGGCAATATTTTGTGAAGTGTGCAGGGCATTTTGGATACTACAATATCAAGATGGACAGTGGCATGCCGATTGGCTGAGGCAGATTTGTTGTCCGGCCATCTGTTGCGAATGCTTCCCTTTAACAACGAACCATCGACATCGTCACTTAGAACAGTGTTGCACCAGGGCTGTGTGGAGTGCAGAATGGAACAGTATAATCTTCAGCGACAAAGCCTGTTTTTGTCTCACCAATGATGATCACAGTATTAGAGTTTGGCAGTGTTGTGGCCGTTGAGTGGATTCCTCTGCTACTGTAAACCGCCACACAGCCCATCAACGTGGGGGTCTCAGTTGTGTTGTCATCAGCGCAAACGGTCGCTCATCCCTAATGTGCATTACAGACACATTAACAGCTTGCCGTTGCGTTGATGAGATACTGCAGCTTGTAGCCGTACCATATCTTCAGGGCATCCTAAACACATTTTTCTACAGGATAATGCCTCAATGCTTTGCAAGGTGTGTAGATGCTTCCTTGGCCCTCATGAAATGAAGATGAACTGTGGATTCCAACAACACGTAATCCATGAATATCCAAGGATGTTATTCAGACACTCATTGAATCTGTGCCACATCAGGTTCAGTAATGTATCGCTCAGTGTGGAGGTCCCTCTACCTACTGATCAACCTGTATTTTAGGCCACTGGAGCCTTGTGTGCATGTGAAAATTAAATCATTTTTCTGCACCTGTTAGGCTATCAATGCTTATAGTTTGGCATTTTCTCTGTCAGGCAGTGCATATTCTCCACATGTACATATGTACATATTTAATTTATACAGGATGTCCCATTTATCTTGACCATCCACAATAACTCCATACCGGGGTTCCAAATTAAAAAGTGTTTCACACAAAGGTTGTATAACTAGAAGGGGGAATATTACTGCTGGGGAGTCAGTCTAATAGCATTATTTATTAGTAAGATACAAGTACTAACATCAATTTTTTAAATGCCACCATGTATCTATTCATCAAAAGTTAAATGAAGCTCGTCAAAACCTATTCAAAAATGTATCACAGTGTACCAGTCTAATAAACAGATTGTTAAAAATCGCCACAGACATTGGGACTCATAAGGGTTCATGTGATGCCTTGCGGCACGATTGCGCTGCATGGTACAATACAGTACGATGTTGATGCTCTGCATTTGATGTAGAGGTGATGTAAACAATGCAGGTACCCAGAGTTGCGTATCCCATTTCACAGAGGTTGTGCTTAGAGGAAACAAAAGAACACACATGTCGTGATGACTACTCACTCAATCAGTCATCCATGTGCAGTCGAATACAATACACTGCAAGGTGAGAGTTGTCGTAACGGGAATGTACTCCAACAACGAGAAGGTAGAATTGCTGCTCATCTATGGAGAATGTAAGTTAGCAGAGGAATGTGTTCGTATTATTTTACAGTACAATGCAGTAGGTTCAAAAGAGTTGTACTGAAACACATACACGCAGTTGTGTTATCGCCATTATCAATAACTTGGTTTGCTCACTCGTCATTCATTCTGTTGAAGGTCGGCGTAATGCTAGTCAGGCGGAGCAACTCTATAGAGAGCGATACCCTGACAAGACCCCGCCATTCAGACGGATGTTTTTCCGTCTCGTTGTGAAGCTTTGTGAAACAGGCAATTTGAACCCACAGCAACGCAATTGTCGTAGAACTCGCACAGATGAAGCTGCTGAGGTCGTTGTTCTCGCTGCTGTAGCAGTTAATCCACACGTCATCACACGCCCACTTGAAGACGAAATTGGCATTTCGGAAACACGTGCACGTTGCATTCTTAAGCGTCAAACGTTCCATCCCTATCATGTACACTTACACCAAGAACTGCACAGAAATGATTTCCAGAAACGTGTAGAGTTCTGTAAATGGGTATAGCATCAAATTATCGCCAACCTAAACGTTTTTTTTTCGGATGTTTTTTTTTACTTGGCTCAGGCCAAGTGAATATGAGGAACATGCTTTATTGGGCCGTCGAGAACCCACAATGGCTTTGACAGGTGGACCATCAGCGTCAATGGAGGGTTAACGTCTGGTGTGGGATGGTTGGCAATAAGGTTATAGGGTCTTATTTTGAGAATGGTAGTCGAAACGGCAGTGAGTATGCCACCTTCATACAAACAATTCTTCCTGGTCTTCTGGAGGAGATACTTTTAAGGAACAGAATGATAATGTGGTGCCACCACGATGGATGCCCAGCACATAATGGCGTGAATGCACGTCGTGTTCTGGACCGAAAATATCCTGGTGGGTGGATTGGTCGTGGAGGACCAGTTCAGTGACCTGCCTTTGGAGTTTTTTTTCTTTAGGGTTACCTGAAAGGCGCTGTCTATTGAGATATTCCAACAACTCCAGAGAACATACAGGAACGTATTGTGCATGTTTATAATGCTCTTCTGCAGGCAACGCTGGAGGAATCAGTGCTGTCATTCACCCAGCGACTGAACTTGTGTATCGCTGCCAATGGTCACCACTTTGAATATCCAAATGTGAGTTTGGAATTTTTCTTACTAGTTCTTTAATTAGTTTAATAACTAGTCACTGATTGTTTTATCCTGATTCCACTTTGGGAAACATCTCAGCACAGGTTGTTATTAGTTAATTGAACATATTTAATATCAAAGACATGGAAAAATCAGCAATACATTTTAACATTTACACAGTGTCATATCAACAATACACATATACCTGTCATTAGGTCCATAGAAATATTGTCACATGTCACTGTGGATGAATACAAAGAGGGCTAAAAGGAAATGCTAATGTGAGCATTCCATTGTATAAGAACGATTGGTAATATGTTTTAATTGTATATCATATAATTGACCTTTGGTGTACGGGTGAGAAGTGACAAGGTGTTGCGGTGAGCCCAAGGTCCATGTAGCTTTGCCCAGCTGGGTTGAAAGTATTTGTCCAGGAGTGGTAATAGTAAATGTTCAAGCTTGCTAACAAGAGAATTGTCTTAGAGTTATCATAACGAAAAGTTCCTAGTTGTCCAAGAACTATGCATTTTTCTTGGGTTGAGAGGATGTTATGCCTGGCAAGGCCCCTACACAAATATGTGTATCCAACAAAGCAGGTTACTGTTACGGTGATATTTTGCTCGCTGTGAGACGTGAAAGGGTCACATTATACAGTTGGCGCAATACAGTTCAGTACAAAGTACACTTAGCATGTGACACGAATTAGCGACCATTCATCTTTACATAACTGTACGTTCCCAGTGCGTGCAAGTAGGTACACATAAGTTACAGTACTTGAGAATGCTTGTAGGTGAAATACAAGTAACAGGTGCATTGGGACATACATGGGAACCAAACATTGCAGCATTTTGCGGATAAGCAGGAAAACATGAAAAGCCAACCAAAAGTGGCAGGTATCTTTAAGTGTAAAATTGAAATCCCAGGAGACTAGCTGTACTTGGGGAATAATACTGCGACTTGCATGGGAGGAAGACCAAACAGTTAAAATAAAGTGAAGCCAGACAAACAACTAATAACCACAAGATATATGTTTGCACCACTATCACAGTCGGTAACAAGTTAACATGGCTCCATGCATGATGGTGCAAGGAATCTCTTCGCACACAAAGTGATCTACTTAACATGAAAAAAAATACACTACAATAATCATGCTTTAGAAATTTACATAAGATAAGTAATTTATTTGGCATACATGCATTTTAATATGTGCTCCTTAAAGTTTTCTCTGTGTGTTTGATGAGTTATACACACCTACAATATGGTGCAAATTAATAACAGGTGTTATATTATGTTCCGTGGTATAGTTTCTCAGGACACATGAGCCACTTATGATCTGAATTATACATTAAATATAAATATTTATTTTCCATTGTGTTCTTAGCTGTTGGTAGAGCCATGAAGTTGGAGAAGTGGCAGAGTGTGACTCTGTAGTCATTCACGTATTAAATTGGTGAAAACACAAGCACTGATTGCAAAATCCTCCCGTTAAGTATCCATGGGTTGACCACTGTTGCGCCTTTTGGAACTGGTTTTGGCTGTTACTACCCACTTCATAGGCTCCACGTACATGATAACATGGGAAGTGCACTTTCTGGGGCCTTTGCTTTCTTCTCTTGCTGCAGTGTATGGTGAATCTGGTGAACTTGAACTTCCTGATAAAATAGGTTTTAAGAGTGATGATGGTGAAGAGTATTTTTTTAGGTTTTGACTATGTAGTATGTGCCAAAAGATAAATCTGAAAGTGAATGAACTATTCATTTACCACAACCAAGAACTAAGAGTCAACAAAAGAAAAATTTGCCAAGAGAATTTAATGACTTTCAACCAAACGTCATGGAAGTACTGTTAGTTGGACATTACCCTCATCACATCCCTGTAGGTCATTTCAGGAGGCCATGAACAATGGCTTGGGAAGTAGCAACCAGAGATGAAATTAGGACTTGATTTTTCTATATTGGTTATCAAAGACCTGTATACTTTAATTAACTAATTTAGCAATTTTTTTAAGTCTCACACACTGTTTAAGGTTGCAGTCTTAAGACTACAACTTATCTATGGTACCATGTACCGTGTTTACTATTTACAGATTTTTCTACATGTGTTTTCAACGACATAATTCTAAAGATTGATTTTTTTTCCAAATGGTACAAGAGGCGTAGGTGGAGTTTTATCGGTAGTTTGCCTCCAGTTTTTACGCTGTCGTTAGACTTTGGACAATATCGCCCTCACCACATTTTTATCAATCATTAAGGGTGCGGTCTCCACAGTCCCTCAAACAAAGTGCAGAGATCCACTCAAATAATTAGTTGCTGTTAAAAATTGTATTTTTGAGCGGTGTCCACGTACAACCTGCATTTAAGACATTTTTTTACGTCAAGATACTAGTTTCGGTTTTCTGTTTCCGTCTCTAGTTTGTATTTCTTTAATATGAAAAATCGCTAATACAAATGTTTCACAATAATTTTTGGTTACGAATCTTTCAGTATGGGCTGCTTAAGCTAGTAAAGGACACGCAGCATTCACTTGTCGTTAGTTTTACAGTATTATACCATAAAATGAAGGATCTCCACTGAAAATCATTGTAAATGCTCCTCTTTTCTGCCCATGCTATGCTGAACCTTTACTGCATGTTTCTTTTGGCCTTTGGTCCACATTGCCTGCCCTTTTCTCTACCAGTGGATGAATTACCTATCTTCATTTTCATTGACTACATTTGTCTGTTTCTGCAGATGGGATGATGCCTGCGTTCGGCTAAGTCAACTATCTGAATTATATTTTATTTAATCTGAACTTTATCTGTGAAATATTACTTCAAAATTAAAGTATTGAACTTTATCACACCCATGACTGCTAATACTTATGGTGTATACATTTAAGCACATGGTATTTTAAAGTATATGCCATTTGTAACTAATATGATTAATTTACCTTATGTTCAAGGTACTCTTTTTAATAATTTTAAGCTGCGAGCAGTCAATTTACTTTGATGTTGTTTTAACTAAAGTTGTATTAAAAGAAAGAAGTTATGCCGTTATTGCAGGACGATTAATTATCTCCATTTTTTTTTTCTATTCTGACAAAAGACTTTTATTTTTGTTATATGAAAGATTCTTCAAGAATTTTAGTTGGAGTAACTGAAGGTTCAAGTTTTAATGATGACTTTTTCCAATTTCTGTATGTTATGTTTTGAAAGAAAATAAAAAAAAATAAAAAAAGGAAACAAGATATTTAGTAACACACAACCACAATTTTATGTGATTCTCTCTTGTGTGCCATCTACGATCACCCAGCATGATTGAGTATCGCTACCTCTCTATTTGTTGCAGTGTCCTTTGGTAAATGAGTTTTATTATTTTTTGTGCCACTTTGTTTTATGTTGTTTGTGGCCTTTGTTATATGTGTTTATGCCAAGGACCCAATGCATTTATTTTTATAAGTTGATATTTTTTTATGGTCTTTTGGTTATACATGGGGTACAAAACTGTTAGCAGAGCGTGGCTACTTTTCACATGTTACTTGTGTTATGACTTTGATGTGACCAAGCTTGGCTACGACGATAAAGCCAATTTGATCTGCGGTGTTCCCAGAGTCGTGAAGTAATATGTGTGTGCCCGGCGCCACAGCTCTGCGGTGAGCTGATGAGATGTAGGGTCGTTCGGCCGACAGCCTAGGGACTCTGGTAACACTCCGTCATACACACGTTGCCGAGGGTGTCGGCCACCTCGCACGCCGTACTTGATTATCAATAAAAACAGTGGTGCTGGTTGTTAAGGTATTTATTACCCCGTTATTGTACACATAACTATCCACAAGACACGTGGTCTGAATGGCCCGGAATTACGAGCGACCACGTGGTTTTATAATGTGAAGCTCGAAATGCACTTTACGGTTCCCGATAAATAATAACATCGCTCTCCCTCCCCTCGGCGCTATGCAAGTTAAATAACAAAAGAGATGATGATAATGATTTACAATGTTATCGATTCGACTGGATACTATTCGACAGATGATGTCCTTGCTAGGGCTTCTGCGGAGTGGGGAGAGCGTCACGTCCGAGCTCATCCAAGTCCTGGCGAATACTGGCCGGAAATGTGCGCCGGCTTCCGCTACCTAGGCGCAGCTGACGCCATGCGGTGAAACGGTGAAACACAATATACACTGAAAGATGATTATGGGATGGAAAATGATATGAACTAAATTAACACAAGAAAACATAATTACCCTTACACAAATACATAATAAAAATGATAATACTTATTCTAAATGTTTTCATTGCACCAGCCACAGCATTGCCAAATGTAGAATGTCACATGTCTCTGGCTGTGGCTGGGCAGATTGTCTCCGATGACAAAACAAATTATTAATTAATTACACACTGACACTATTAACAAATACACTGACGAAATAAACTGAATAAATAATAAACACTAATGTACTCGTGCCCACAAGCCTGTCGGTGTGGTGCGTCTGGTGTGGACATACTACGGCAGTCAGTGGGCAAAAGGACTCGTGAACGTGCGGTTCACGTCAACTTATATTATGTTTTCCAAGTTTCCTAAGGAAACGTTATTTTAATGTAAGCTATTCATTCATGATTGCTATTTCTGTCTTAAGTTTTATGAGCAAAAATTTAATGTGAGATATAAAAATAATTTTATTATATTTTGTTTATTGTTGTAATGTTGAATTGACAAGTTGTTAATTTTGTTATATGTCCATGATATTGCGATATTTTAAAGTTTAATGGGTTGAAGTGTGATTTCCATTTTAATGCATAATTTGGTTACAATTCTATTTGGGAGTTGATAATCTTAATTTTGTCATTCTAGTGAATGTCGATGTGACCCAGTTTATCTGGTGCTTTGACCCTGATGTCATGCGTCTTCTTGGCAGTTGTTTACTTCTTTCGTATGCACAGTACATGTAGTTATTCTTTCGTCATCATAAAGTTTTCAGAGTTTCTGTGTTCCACTAGCAAGTTACGTTACGAACAGTTTAATAATTCAATTCGTCTCCAGTGCGTTTGTTGTTTCAGAAGTGAATTCAGTGGCTTTCTGTGTTTTATCTGTGCTGTTTCTCATCACGTCTTCTGAAGTTCTACTTCAGAGTTTTCATCTTTTAAATAATCGTGTTTCCGCTCCACGTTTGTAGTCGAGGTGTTGTTCAGCAAATACTGTACGTAATTACTTTCTTGCTACAAGCATGTTGCTGTTTGTAGGGTCATCTGAGTTGTTCTAATTATGTTTCTTTCAGCTTTGTTTTGTTGTACTTTCGATATGTGTCTTGTTTGGATCTTGTTTTAGTGTTAGTATGGTGCATAGCTGTTCTCCAGTGGAATGTGTTTGCTGTGTGGGGTTCGCCAGGGTGGCTGTGTTCCCCCGGTGTTGGCCGCAGAGGACGGCGCGCTGCTCGCAGCTGCTTCTGGTGGGTTCCACGTTGCTGACCTTCTGCTCTATGAGACTGCTGTGTGGTGTCAAGTTTTCTCTCACCTCACTTAAGGTAGTGTTTAAAATTTTTTTTTCTTGTCCCGAGCACATTTGTGTAGTATTTTTCAAAAAAATTATTTTATCAATAGTTATTTAGGATTTGACTCAAATTTATCACATTTAATTTTTGTAATTAATCTTGGTGCAGTTTCTTGTCATTTAGTTTTCAGAATTGGTCTCGTGTTTGGATACTTTGGTGATCATGTCTTGGCATGTGTCGCAGCACGTTTTTCGAGAGCTGTGGTAGGGGGACACAGTTTCTCTTTGCTTTGCCTTTTTCTGTGGAACGTTGCAGACATGTGGTTAATTGCCAGTTTGGGAAAATTGGTTTTCCCTGTTCTTTTATTTTTGACTTTATTTTACTTAACTTTATTTCTATATTTTGTTGAATGTTATGAAGTTTCTTTGGTATGGGAATTAGTCCCTGCATTTTGTGTCATTGAATCCGTGATGGCAACCCAACCTCAACTTTTAATATTTGACTTTAGTTCCCAATTTTAATTAATTGCATTTTTTGGAATTTTCTTTCGGTCTTGTTGGCTGCTTGTAAATTTTGGTGGGTTTTTTTAAGGTTGTGGTTTGTGTCAGTTTCAATGTAGATGTCGGTGGACTGATCACAAGGTCACACACTAGTTGCAAGACCAGCTAGTAGTGGGCAGGACTTTTGCTTGGTCTCGTGCCAACTCCAGTTTGGGCTTTTGTCCTTTTCTTTGTGTTTCTTTTTGGAGTCGTGTTTGTGGGACAGTTGCACATTGCTCCTTGGCACTTGGACTTGCCCTGTTATTGTTTATGGTGTTGTGGGAAGTTTCTTGACATCCTGTTCATTTATTTTGCTGCCAAGTTGTGTCGTAAGTTTGTTTAGACTCATTAAGTACCCTGTGTACCCTTTGTGGTTTTTTCAGGTTGCGCTGGGTACTTGATACCTTCAAAGTGTTTTTATCGTAACTTCTTGGCTGTTGTGTGCTGTACACCCCAGTGTCTCCTTTGAGGGTAAGAGTGCGCGCCATCTTAAAATGTGGCACTGTTTTTAAATTGCACTGTAACGGAAGGTAAACACAAAGATACAAACAGAGGCTTCATTATTCAAGTCAGGACCCGGGCGCCATCTTGGCAACTCTGCCATCAACCTGACGGTACATCCCTCTTCTCAAGTTTTATTTCGAGAACATTCTACAAATTACATAGTACACTACACAGTTTCAATACATTACGGAGCAAACCGTCTACAGAGTTTCCATACAGTAAACAGTATACCATATCATCTAAGATTCAATACACAGTTTACAAATCACCTCTGCTCCAAGGTTACTTAAGTATTAAGCTTCTTGAAACTGTTGTTTAATGCCATACTTAATGCATGAAATTTCTATTAACAACCCGATTACTATTTAACAAAGCCACTTAGCCATGCAGGTTGTTCAACCTGCCTATCAGATCTGTGTATCACTGTCTGTGAAGTGCGCACCCTTGACGAAGTGTATCAGTGTGTACCTATTTCTGTAGACTCAGTCCCCTTACCCACCTCAAACCCTTCGAGATCTTCTTCACCATCACTTTCCTCCCTGTTCACATCCGCTGATGTTTCCTTCTCATTAACCTCGGGGTTATTAACCACCACCTTGCCCATTTTGTATGGAGCCGGTACTAAAAACCATGAGTTGCGCCTGCAACTACCTCTACTGGTGCACTCTATATAGGACCTGGTCTCTGTACCTATCTGTTCAATCGTGCCATACTCCCTCAGATTGCTAATCCAAACTACCTCGCCCACTTTTAAATCATCTAGTTGTCGGACCGTATGTCGCTTGTTGTACCTGTCTTTGGATGGCAGCAATGGAAGTGTGGATCTTAAGCACCTATTCATGAGTAATTCACATGGACTGAACCCGTTCTCAAGTGATGTGGTGCGATACTCCAAGAGTGCGGAGGAAATGCCATCATTTTTCTTTATTAGCTGCTTGCCAACCTCGACTGCTGCTTCCACTCTGCCGTTGGACTGATGATAATGTGGCAAGGATGTAATAACTGCGAAGTTGTACAAAGAGGAGAACTCTCTGAACCTTACAGACAGAAACTGAGTACCATTATCCGCTCGCACTATTTCTGGAATGCCAAACCTAGAGAACATGCCCTTCAAATGTTTGATGACAGCTTCATCTGCTGAAAAGGATGTTGCAACAATTTCAAATAATCTTGAATAGTAATTTTGACAATCATGTACCACTGCTTACGTTAAAAAAAATCAACTCTGACTTTTTGTCAAGCTCGAGATAGGAAAGGCTCCTTCTGATACGGCTCTCTTAAGTTAACCCGTTCTTCCACACATTGCTTACAGTCGCGTATCAAATTGTCCAGCTGTGATGACAACCCATCCACCACACTGGTAACTTCGCTCTTTCACTGCACTTTGTGATGCTTTGGTGCCCTGAATGGATAAACTGCAAACACTCAAGCTTCAATGAGGGAGGTATGATTAAGCGTGAACCTTTTAACAGAAACCTTTCTTCAAAAGTGAGCTCATGTCTGAACTGATAATACAAATGCATTTGTTCTGGCAGGTCATCCTGTTTAGGCCACTCTGTTGTTGCATACTCTTTGAGTTTGATACAAACCGGATCCTTCCCTTATTCTAACTGAATAACTGACAGAAATTGATCTGCGACTGGGTACGTAGAAATGACCTGCTGTACAAATGCCTCCGCTTCCTGTGTTAATTCCTCCTCTTGTTCCTTATCTTCAGTGGACACCAGATTGTGGGACAGGGAGTCAGCTACTACCAACTCAGCCTGCTGTGCAGCAAGTCATTTAGACAGAAACAACGCCTCACCGATCACATGTCGACGCACACCGGGGAACGACTTCACAGCTGCGAGTTGTGCGGAAAAACATTCTCACGTAAAAGTGGTCTTGCTGAACATCTGAAGCTCCACACAGGGGAACGCCCTTTTAGTTGTGAATACTGTAACAAAGAATTTAGCAGAAGAAAACATCTAATGGTTCATACAAGAGTCCATATGGGGAAGTAACCATTCACTGGTAAGAAGCGTAATAAGAAGTATTTTGCACTAACTAACCATTTTTTATGTTTGTGTTAGACGTTATCGTGGTAAGCATTGCAGTAGCTGATGTAGCCTCAGACCAAGCACAATGAGGTTATGTTGGCTAGCATGAGTTTGTGTTGGTAACATGTTCTTCAGTGACTGTGGTGTGTAAACCTCACAGTTGGCAACTTCCACCAGAGCAACCAGTTTATTATTTATGTGATGTTAGCCACTAGAGCCTGTGCAGTAGGTTTTGAGTGACTGTTGTAAATTAATTTATTAGGTACATTATCGATGCACGAGCACAGGCATATAAGGGGTAACATAAGCATGCATACTCTGTGAAGTAGAAATCACACTTTATTCAAAACTGGTTTTTGGTAGCTTTAATTGTTATCACCTCACGTTTATGTGGCAGAAGGTAAGCTGTTGATGTTTGGATACCAACACTCTCTTGACATGTACGTAAATCTGATATAGATTGTGTACTCATCCTTACATTGAATTTGTCTGTTATTGTTAATTTTTACTCATTAGGTGTAAGCACTTGATATAAAAATTGTTTTTAACAGACTGCAATTTTTAGTTACCTTTCATTTGTTCCCATCTTTATTTTTCACGATACTACTAATTTTTATCAGGGCAACGTCAAATACATTTTCCTCATTTCTGAAATTAAAATTGTGGGTCAATAGTGAAAATATTTAATTGTATTCACAATTTTGCCACAGAACTCTTGAGTTTATTTTTCTGCTAAAGTACGTTTTAAATATACGCATTGTTGAGGTTGGTAAAATAATTTGTGTGATTAAGGGAATGTATAAAACTATTGTTCAGTTTTTTTTGCTACTTTAAATGTTACATTGACACACACATATACATATGTATATAAATTGTGTCTTAGAACGAACACTGCATTAGCAAGAGAAGGTCCAGTGATGCTGTGTCAGGATGTCAAGTCACTTATCGCAGTTGGTAAGCAGTTAACTGAGCATGTTTGAAGGGACATCTTAGGTCTTCCTTCGCAGTGTACGTCATTACGTAGCTATGCTAAGAAATCAACAATGCCGTCGTTGGTGGTGCCATAAATTAGCTAGAAACATAAGTAATTTTTAACTACATCAATTACCACTTTATTGTGTTTTAAATATAAAGAAAACAATTTTAATTTTCACTTATTGAAACATTACACTTTCAATGATAAATAAAGACATAGGGCTAACTTTAATGATGTGCTGGGAAAATTATCGGTAGTGCACCAGTTATGTCTTGTGATATGATGTATACAGATGTGAGTTAGAAGTTCAAAATGTTTCCAAGATTGCCCAGTGAACAGCGAACCACCATTACACATGGGTGACTGTTACTATATCTGCTCACAAAGTTCGTCTGTGTGGACGTGAAGCGGCGTAGGAGAACGATTTTAATAGTTTAATTGTGTAAGGAAAAAATTGAATTGGCAAGATAGTGACTGCTCACACACACAGCTGTTTCATCTGTAATTTTGATTTAAACAGAAGTTTTTAAATGTTTGGGGTAGGTCATAAAAAAACACAATGCTGTCATCTCACATTGCAGAATAGTTTCAGGGACTGTGCACTTCCTGTCTTCAGATTGTTCATGCAATTTGTGTTTCGATGTTAAGTCTCATTCATGTATTCATGTGTCTGAAGATAAATTTATGGCAGTCAAATAGAAGTGAAGTAAGTCAATTTGAAAATTGTTTGTATGAATTTGCTTTTAAAAGACTGTTCTGTGCTAAACTGTAATAAATGTACACAACAAAATATATCTTTGTGCAAGTATATGTACCCTCACCTGTTGATTCCTAGGAGGTATTTTTAATAGTTGCATTTTGAAGATCGACCCCAGAATGGTGTATAAGTTACAAACACTAATATAACCCTTTGAAAAAATATATTTAAATATATCTAATTTGTAACAATTGCCTAGGCATGGCCAGGCTCATTAAGTATAAAGGTTTCAGTTGTGTAAAAGAGATAAAATTATCTTCTCTGTGTGTGTGTGTGTGTGTGCGTGTGTGTGCATGTGCATGTGCACGCACGCACTCACACACAGACACAATATTAGAAAGGTCTTACAGATGTGTGTCTATCAATTTCCTATCACATACTAGATTATTGTCCTCAATACAAAAATAATTCAATTACACAAATATCCTCTTTTCCTCTTACATTTATAGGTTAAAAAATTTGAATTTTAACTGTTAAGAATAATTATACAGTGCAATATTTTATATTAGATATAGAGCACCAATTATCAGTCAAACAGGTACTTCTTCCACATAAGCTCTATTGCCCAGGTGGATCATTGACATAGGGGAACTTTTCCAGTGCACCTCATTGACTTCCTACCCTTACATTAGGCATACAAGTTGATGTCTGCTGCCAGGAACCATTATAGATCTCAGAATGCAGGAATGTTTCAGTAATGCATGCATAATTAAAGTCAGAGACATTTGGAGCTCCAAAAGTAATTGGCTCGTAGAAATTACACTGAAATTCACAAGAACATCTGGTACCTCCAACACCTGAGTATGTATGTTGTAAAAAGTTGGTTGATTAAAATCACATTCATCTGATGTATATTGATTGTTATGGGTTTATTGTACTCATGTTTATTATGCTGATTTCAGATTTCAACAAGCAGTGCTAGTGCAGGGAACTTCATGTTGGAAATCCAAGATGATACTGTTCCTGCCGATCCAGTGATTACTGCCAAACTTCATTCAGAAAGTGAAAGTCGGTTGAAATGCATTTTTTTGTGATAAGTTACTTGCTGCCGAACTAAATGTTTTTTACCACCTCCTCACTCATACAGAAAACAGTGTGATAAAACATTTCAGAATAAGAAGCAGCAGGCTTGAAAATTCACAAGTTGGTGAAAAAATTCAACTGTGATCTATACGGCAAATCACTTTCTGGAAAATACGGTCTTCTAAGTCATAAAAGATTACGCACTGGAGAACGTCCATTCAGTTGTGAAGTGTGTGGAAAAATTTCGATGACGAAAACACCTCCTGCTTATCATTCAAAGTCTCACACTGGAGAGTGCCCGCACACACGTGATTACTGCGGAAAATCATTTCGTATGAAGGGCAGGGTCGTTTGCCACCGTAGGCTCCACACTGGGGAATTCCCATTTAGATGTGACTTTTGTAGTGCGTCGTTTGCACAAAAAAGTCATCTATTGATCACGTAGTTTCCCCACACCCAGGTCGGTAAGCTTCATTGCAACTACTTGGGTATGTCGTTTGCACACAGAAATCGTCTTGAAGCCCATATTGTATAACGCACGGGGGAACACCCATTTGTGTGCCAGCTGCATGGCAACTTGTTTACACACAAACATGCCCTCGCTGATCACATTTCAACGCTCATTGGAGAACGGCTTCACAGTTTTGAGTTGTGCAGAAAATCATCCGCACGAGAAGGTACCCTTTACATACACATGAAGCTCCCGTAATAAAGCATTTCACAAAAAAAATAACCAATCTTAGGAGCCATATGAGAATACATACTGGAGAGAAACCTTTTGCTTGCAAGCCATGTAAGATAGATGTCTTTTGCGCAAAGCAGCAACCTTAATCTTCATGTTAAAATTTGCCATAAAATTAACTAATGCATTGCCTCAAAACTCTTGATTGCACGATGAAGTAAAGTAGTGTGTTGATGGGAGTTGTGTCAGTGTCGTGTTCTTTGGTAACTGGGGATTGTCAGCATTGCAAGTGGCCACCTCACCAGGAACAAAGTTGATTTATTTGAGGTTGGTCACAAGAGCTTATGTAGTAGAGTTTGTGTGACTGTTGGAAATTAATTTACCAGTTTTGCGGAGTGTTTAAACTCTATGAATGTGAAATCAGACTTGCTTTGAAGCTAGTCCTCGGCAGCTGTAATAGCTGACACTTCATGTTAGAATGGCGAGGAGACTAAACTGTTGATGGCTAGATAGCAACACACTCTGACTTACGCACTAATGTGCAAAAGTTAAGGATGAAGTTGCACCAGTGTAATGTGAGACCAGTTTAATGCTGATACATATGATATACTGCACCTTGCATTGATTTTTCTCTACTATTGTTTATTTTGTCATATGATTTATGAATTCACAGTTTATATAACAATGTTTTGGAGCAGACTGCAGCTTTGACTTCCCTTTGATTTGTTCACATCCTTATGAACTGGGATATTTAGATAAATTGTGATTATGGCTAGAGATCCTACCATTTTCGGATACTGACTGACACGTACTGCTGTATCATAGTCACATGTTTGTTTAACACATGTTGCTGTTTTATTTTGTTGTAGGTTGTTCATGGTAAAGTGAGAATTTTTGTGGCCCTTGTTACTTTTTCCTTTCAGCCACATTTTATCCTTTAATCACTTTTTAAATTAAAATAATTATTGCCTTGTAAGTATTCCATCACATTCGGAAGTTAACGTCTTAAGACCAAAATAAAATACTGTACATGTATTAACTATTTTTCCAAATGAGATGCCTTTCAAAAGTGCTCACTTTACAGTGAATGTGCCTTTTTTTTACCCTTTTGTTTTTATTTAAAAAATAAAAACAGCCTATAAATGTGTTTCATTGTAATTGTTCTTTGTTTAATTTATTTTAATGTTTATTTGTTTCATTATTGCATCAAGTGGTTGTCTATATTTGTTCTTACTTTATTATTTGTTATTTGTTCAATGTATTATGCTTATTTACAATGCTATTTTGTTCATGGTGTCACTTNGCCATTTAATGTTTATTTGTTTAATTATTGCATCAAGTGGTTGTCTATATATGTTCTTACTTTATTATTTGTTATTTGTTCAATGTATTATGCTTATTTACAATGCTATTTTGTTCATGGTGTCACTTCTTTATGTGCTATTTGTTTGTTTCATTTAATTTATGTTATGTCATTAATTAAATAATAATAATAACAATACACATTTATTCCTCCATTTCAAATACAACAACAAAAGAGGTGTTAAAAAACATTTTATTACGTTACAGCCATACATGTCAGTCGGTATCAACCATTTAGCCAACCTCATAAGCGTTACATGGTATTTGTAATTTTTAACATCTGTGTTTTCGCATACCAATCGTCTGAGGCTTTCTCACCAAGAGGACTCATTTTTACGTCTTGCCATTTTAATTCACAACCCATGATCAAACTTTACGTAATGATTTACGTAGACACTTTTTTCATTATTCAAAGGGGTGGCAACCCCCATTTTACCATGTTAGGGAGTGCGGTAGGCCAACAATGGTATTTGCGTGTTAAAGATATTGGATTGTTTGACATGCATACAACAAATCATCCCTTAATATCATATGGGTTCTATGTAATTAAATAAAGTTAATTATTTCAACCCCATCTTCACAAGGGTTTCCTGCCCCTAGGAGTGGTTTCCTGTTGTTCGTCGTCACACATTTTCCAACTGATATTTTGCAAGGAACATCTTCACGAAGTTTGTCGCAGAGGAGCTGACTCATCCTGTGTGTGTATGTGTGTGTGTGTATATATACACATACACATATATACATACACATATATACCAGTGGGGCAGCATTCGACCAACAAACTCGTGTGAGGCAATTCCTTATGCAAAATCAAATGGAATATACTTGACACACTTTCTACCTAAACTGAATAATAAGGGACGTATGCGCCCTTGAAAATTAAGATTTTAGAGAGTATTTTTGTGAAATATATGGAGACAAAGTGAAATGAAGTTACAATTCTTCTAGCATTGTTTTATGTGAGTGAAGATGGCTCTTAACATCGGATCTTCAAGCTAAGAGAAAATTCTCATTAGTATCTCTCCCGGCAATGGGAATAACAGGGGTGGCCACCCTCTTATTGCAGGCAACATTTTTACCATCAGAAATAGTACTCCTTACACAAAAGTTGTTTCTTTTGGAATTTTCATTTAAATGGAATAATTTTTTACGCGTTGGTTTTCCATTTTAAAATGCCTTTCTATTGTCTGACTCCAGAAACAACTTAGCAAATCTGTACTTTTTTCAATTGCTTCATAATTTGTGTTTTTATGTCAAGCCATAGTTAGGAATTTATATTTTCGAAGATGGATTTAAGGCAGTCAAGTAAAAGTAAAGTTAATAAATAAATAAAAAAATTTTTTATTAACATTTTTTTTAACACTATGTTCTGCGCTGATATTTAATAAATACGGACAGTGAAATATATCTTTGTTCAGATGTGTTTATTTCTGCCTGTACATCTCTATCAGGTGCATTTAGGAGTTACACTCGTGATAGGCATGACCCTAGTGTTGTGTATTGGTGACAAAACTAATATAAGCTTTAAAACGTTTCTATTCAAAAATTCATTTTTTTTATACAGCTGTTTGTTTGTACAGGGTTATGAAGGACAATTGTTTTTGTGCCATGAAATAACTAATTTTAATTTCTTGATATATTTTTAGTTCTACAGAAATCTGTATTACTTTGCTTTTCACAATAAACATGTAACTCCTTTATTGCCAACATAAAACCTTTCATCAGAGTGTACCAGCATGATGATGAAAAGCTATGAATTCATATATTTTCTACCCTGATGGCAAACATTAATGAATATAGGGATCCCAGTATCACTAAGATAACTTTACTTTTAAATTTTTTCCTACTGTTCACCCAGTTGAAAACTGGAATACATTATTTCAGTGGTTGACTTCAAATACTTTTCTACAATAGGGTATTTTAAGACTGGCAGCTCCTTATTTTCTCAAACGCCTTTGTATTTTAAACATCCTTAAAACGAACCAATTATGACGGCAACCAAGGCACAGAGCAAGTGGAACAGGGGAGCAACTGCGCAAAATGCGTGAAGCCACAAAATTGTCATTGTGTGATGTGCTTTATATTACAAGTGAAATTATTTTTCTAGCCACCTCACCTCACAGTAATGAATTGAACAAATATATTCTTGCTGTCCAGAAGCTCATAACTTTTAAACATTAATACATTTCCATTGTATTTTTGGTATTGGCAAAGCTATTGCGACCTGAGAAAATGTTGTTGAGTCGTAAGGTTTTATTCCACTCGGGTTGGGAACAAAACGAGATTCTTTATGGGAGTGATTGGCATGAGAAAAATTTCTGACGTAAGGTGTGCTTCTGTTCCAAAGAGGTCGCTTTTAAGCTTGTGGTAAGTGGAGAAATTCTTTTTGTTTGTATTTAAAGTTTGTTTTGGCTCAATGCCAGAGCCAAAATATTAATTATTAACTTTGGTTGGTAACTGTTGTTCATATCCTACAATGGTGTTTTACAAGGGTAAACAGTAAAAATACGAATGTGTTTGCGTTGAGCATCATAAATAAGTTTATTTTAATGGAAAAAGTTATGAATTTAATAGGCAAAAGCGATGTAGGTGTCTTCAAAATAAATTTTTTGATTCTATTGTCACTTTTTATTAAAGTAATTTTGTAACAAAACATTTTTCTAAACTCAATTTTACCACTGAATGTGCAGGCATAGTGCGGAGAACGATGTTAATTATTTACGTAGGTTCTTGCACAATAAAAATAAAAGATAAAAAAAAATTATTTATTTTAAGAAAATTTTAAGTACTGTATCTCATTTGTTTACATGCTAAGAAAATCAGGTATATATGCAACACTAGTGCTACCTGGTGGCGAAAATTTTTAGTTGTAAAACTATTAGCATTGAGTTTCCCAACCTGAGTAGAAGAAACCCTAGAAGGGCACATAGTGTGTTGCCTTCCCTCCCCCCTCCCCGGACACAACCCTAGTCGCAGTGGGAGCAACAAAAGCAGCAACAGCGTCCAAGGAGCACACAAGGACAGAGTCACATCTCAACAGCATAACGAGAGAACCTTATCGTATTGATTTGTTTGCCTAAGTAGGTTCCGTGGGACTGCCAATGTTAGAATACAGAATAAACTGCAAATATTCACTTCGTTACGTTGGCAGACACTGCATCATAACATAGCCAGCTGGTATTTTTTTTTTTTAATACTGATATTCTGTTTAAACATGGAAGAATTTATTTAAATGCAGAAGTTGCAAGAATTTAGAACCTGAACTTTGAGTGTCTTCGGTAAAGATTCAATTTCCTTATTTGAGTTGACAGGCCCTGGCAGCACTGCAGCCAGCAGGGGACGCGCCAGGCAGTGTTGCCAGTTGTAGTATAATTCCTGTAGTCGTAGTACACGCTACAACAAATCCATTACACTACGGAAGAGTAGTACGATTCAACTTCAGGTAAGTTGTACAAATACAGTGCCTTGTTACACTTAAAATATACCAAAATGAGGGAATTTTGTTGTTAATAATACCAACAAACTGACAAATAGCGACACCGAAAACTTGCAACTTGCAATTTATTATTGGCGGAACCCAGAACGGTATCTAATATATTCGTTAGTTTGTAGCCAGAGTTGCCAGTTAATTTTCAAACTTAAAATAAATAACGTATCTCCACACCTCTCGCTATGTGACAGTTGCAACTGGACTTTATATAAAATGCAAGAGATCGATAAGGAAAGAGCTATCACATTAATTCTCGTGTTGGCCATTGCTTATCAGTGTTGTCTTCATACTTGCAGGGTCCAAATTAAGCTTTTTGCTGAATGGGAAACTTTTTTTAGTGGACTTGAGACTTTTGGAGACTTATGTTTCCCAGCAAAGTAGCTGAAATCTGTTGGCGGAAACATGTAATAGCTTATACGTCACAAAAAAATTGCAGTGATATATGATTCCAATCTGTGCCTGGTGTGAAATTANTTAATTCTCGTGTTGGCCATTGCTTATCAGTGTTGTCTTCATACTTGCAGGGTCCAAATTAAGCTTTTTGCTGAAGGGGAAACTTTTTTTAGTGGACTTGAGACTTTTGGAGACTTATGTTTCCCAGCAAAGTAGCTGAAATCTGTTGGCAGAAACATGTAATAGCTTATACGTCACAAAAAAATTGCAGTGATATATGATTCCAATCTGTGCCTGGTGTGAAATTANGAAACATGTAATAGCTTATACGTCACAAAAAAATTGCAGTGATATATGATTCCAATCTGTGCCTGGTGTGAAATTAATTACACCAAGGACGTCACGAAATTTCGTGCTACTCCGAAAACGTGGGTTTCAGCAGTCAGCATAGGTGACCTTATGTGTTTTCCAGCCAGTAATTTCTATCTGAAGTAGGCATCAAATTTCATTGTTATAATTTCTACGAGGAAACAATCAGTTAGCACACATTATTTATCTTCAAGGGAGAAAATCGCTTTCTCTGGGAGGGAAATATTTTTTCTTGCATAAGCCAGGAGGAAAAAATATGAGAGGTATTCCCTGGCATTCCCCCCATTGATTCGCACACTTTAATTATGTGATTTTCAAACCTAAATATTTAAAGCAGTATGATTTTGGAGGGTCTGTGTATTGCACCAGGAAACTAGTTGGCAACACTGAGGCTCTTCAGTACAGCAGCAGACATCCCTTGCAACTCCGCAGTACCAGCGGCGGATAGGCACAGGAGCACTGTGAGATAACCCAGAAGGAGGATCTTGGACAACCGGCAACAACGGCAAACCTTATTTCTTTATGACAATGTTGAACATTGCGACTAAAATCCTTGTCGCATTGTCGAGTTTTTGGCTTCAAATATATTTTGACAATAAAATTTGAAGAAGAAAAATGGCCATCAAATTTTTCAATCCAACAAATTTAATCAAACAATCTCGAATGTGTTTTAAAACGTGCCACTTTAATATATTTTTTTTTTTTACTGGAAAGATGTGATCCGAATTTTTATTTAACAACTATTTTCTAAGTGAGTTACTACTGTTGTATGTATTTCCAAGCATTTCACTACAGGAAGAAGTGATTTATTTTCACTTCCCTAAATTTAAATTATTTAATCAGAGATATTTCCTGCACAACGAAATTTGTGGGGCCTTGCAGCAGCTACACAGCACAGCAGTGCTGCAATAAGGCAGTAAATTATGAATTGTAAAGTTGAATAAATGAGCTTACTATAATAATAATAATGGCGTGTGGGGAGTGCACCCAGGGCAAGGCAACACCCTCCCTCACTGCCAGAAAGGTCGAGGGACCCGTAGGTGACCGTCATCCCCGGGCATGACAAAAGTGAGACCCTAGAATGTAGCGGCGCTGGAATGCAAGGGCGGGGGAAGCGGGAGTACCCCGAGAAAACCCGCCGGCAAGCGGNGCGGCGCTGGAATGCAAGGGCGGGGGAAGCGGGAGTACCCCGAGAAAACCCGCCGGCAAGCGGCATCGTCCAGGACGATTCCCACATGCGAAAATCCGGGAGTGAACCCGCCGGGATCAAACCCAGGTCACCGTGGTGGGAGGCAAGCACCCTGGCCACTGCGCAACCGCTGCCCCTAATGAGCTTAATATTGCTTGAGAGTTATGTGTCCTGACACGCAGTGCAAGCAACCAGGCGTTTATTAATTATTATTATTGTGTGCGTATGCAGACCCGGAACCGCCTTGTCACTGATTTGGAAAGTTTGTCAGCAGGTTACCACAGAGGAGGAGGGCTGTCATCCGACAACACGTCACCTACAATGCATGCCTAAATGTTCAGTTACAACTTACGTTCGAACTGCGATCTACTAATGACATGGCGACTGATGTGTGCCCACGAATGCTCATCGTGATAGTTGAATATGCCACCTCTCGTGAATGATGCTTCATCAGTGAAGGGTTCCCAGCTTCCTTACTTAGCAGGGGCCCGCGGCCCGCAGTGGTGTAGTGGTTAGACTACCCGCCACCCACCAAGGCGAACCGGGTTCGATTCCCGGGCGGGGTCGCTCCCGGTTTTTCGCACGTGGGAAACGAGCCGGACGATGATTTTCTCGGGGATCTCCCGTCTCCCACCCTTGCATTCGAGCGCTGCTCCATACTCAACTCGCTTCACTCTCATCTGTTCTCAAGACCTCGATGTTAGGAGCCACCCAAATCCCTCCACTTATTCAGTACTGCACTCGAACTGGGCGATATCGCGGACGAAGTGACTGTACTGGCTGGAAGGGAAATGCGTTTAGTGTCTCTCCCGACGTCGTGCGCGACCCACCGTGATTCAGTCTGAAACATCATCCTCAATGCCACATCGGCGTTCGCCGACGGAGTTTCTTGTTACGCGCACAGTTCCGGTTCCGGTCTGCAATGAATGTTTGTGTATTTGGTAACCGTTGCGCTAGGAATCTCCCTGCAGATCTCCGACTTGCAGTCGCTGTATTACACATTTCGCCACGTGTTAAAACAAAGTCACCGAGTTCCGCATTACCCGGTTCCATCATGAGCACTGTGCATCGTAATGTACAGCACGACTCTTAGATGGCTTGTCCTCTATACTAAGCTTCGTTAAAAAGCCAGCATGTCTAATAAGGCGCTATCTCGGCACTCATTATAACCGATTGATCACCAGAAAGTTACCGCAATGAAGTTGTCTGTTCAACGGCAAAGCGAGCACTTTTGAGGCCCTAGCCAATTTTTTCCTCTAATCACCCATTCAAATAAATATTTCCATGTAAGTAATAAACACAGAATGTCTATTCCACCACACTCGGAAGTTAGCGTCGAAGGCTAAAATAAAATATATTTATTGACTACTATTCTAAATGGGAGGAGGGCTTTCAAAAGTGCTCAATTTGCCGTGACTAGCCAATATCGGTAGGTATCCTCATACAACATACAATCCTCTCAGCATATACGTGATCGATAGTCAACCTGCCAGGCCATTACAGTACAACTTTTAACGATGTTTATACTGTTGGTAAGCATTTGCAACATAATGTTCGAGCACTTGTTTTAATAAGGTACACTTTTCGGTGTTTTCGTATCTTTCTTTAACACTATGCTAACATTTCTTTATTATTTCAGTCGACACCACGATGACAGAAACTGCAGTAAGCCGTGTCACGGACTTGTGGTTTCATGACGAAAATAACACTTCAGTGAAAATTCAGTCAGTAGCAATTCGTAATGCGAAGGCGCAATGACTTTCGAGATCAGTAATAAGGTAGTTCCGGATTGCATGCACGTACAAATGGAAAAAACGCCTGGTAGTTATGTTACCGTGTATTCAGGGCTGCATACCGCTCAGGGGTTAGTGCACTCAACTTCCAACATACACACAACTGGTATCTCGAAAACGTTTAACCCTGAGCGGGTTCCGACATGTTAATTACGCTATCGTTACAAAACATGAACTACAACACAGTGTTTCGAAACTAGAGGCCAAAAGATGGCGCCAACAACCTCCATTTCGGTATCGATGGGGAGACTAGTGTCAAGATCTTCCTTTTTGTTAGCACTGTTCACATTTTTTTGCGTAATCATAAATAGTTTCTGAGATTTCTAAAGACATGTAATTTTGAATTAAATTTTCAGGGGGCACATGATTGCCAAAATGTTGGCTTTATCGAAGCAAAAAAAAAATACGTTTTCGATTAATTTTATTGTAAGTAGTCACCTCCCTAAATTAACACACTACATCGTGATTGATCTTGTATATGCAAATGCCTTGAAAAATTTGCAAGTCATNTGGGGAGATTAGTGTCAAGATCTTCCTTTTTGTTAGCACTGTTCACATTTTTTTGCGTAATCATAAATAGTTTCTGAGATTTCTAAAGACATGTAATTTTGAATTAAATTTTCAGGGGGCACATGATTGCCAAAATGTTGGCTTTATCGAAGCAAAAAAAAATACGTTTTCTATTAATTTTATTGTAAGCAGTCACCTCCCTAAATTAACACACTACATCGTGATTGATCTTGTATATGCAAATGCCTTGAAAAATTTGCAAGTCATTTAATTACGGTGGTACTTTACAATTTTCTCTTGTATATACTGGCTCTCTTCTTATAGCTATTCTTCCAGCTAATTTTTTTAGTTCCTTTATTTTGTGATACGACTTTGGTTTGTGATGACTGAATCCCCCGTTTCTTCACTTTTTCGCACTTCTTACTGTACCTAATATTTTTTCGGGCGAGTGGCTGTCATTTTCAGCATTCAAAATATGTACACCAGTATTTTTCATTTCCGTTGTCAAGTTGAGTTCCGGGAGCTGACAATTATTTTATTTTTAATCGCTATTTCTCCTTGTGCTCAGTTCAGATATTTGTAAAAGCAAATGCTTGAAATTATTGAGAGTGATATGGTATATTCTACTCGCAGTATTTCCACACTTTTGAAAAATTACCCCATCTATGACGTGTTTTTGGTTCTTTCATAATTATGTAATGTGTCATAAGCGTATACTCGTACTTATGCTAATTTGAAAGTATCTTATTGTTGGTTTTCAGCTATATATTATAATAATCAATTCATAATTAATAAGAAGGAAAACAAATCGAAAGTACACAAAAATTTTTTTTTGTGGCAAACACAAAATGTTTTGTTAATAATTCACCTTGCCAAATACTTTTGTGGCGACCACTAACGAAATTATTTACGAGTCACCACTAAACTTT
Organism: Clitarchus hookeri; assembly: GCA_002778355.1. Lineage (NCBI taxonomy): Eukaryota > Metazoa > Arthropoda > Insecta > Phasmatodea > Phasmatidae > Clitarchus > Clitarchus hookeri. The sequence continues at coordinate 202,233 of NQII01001614.1, forward strand.
TGGGGCCATTACAAAATTATTGTAGTACCTTTGGCTGGGTGACCTATATATAGTTCTCATGCAAAATGTTACTAAACAGTGCACATGGATGTAAAGCGTTATCTTTTAGGATATGTTTCTTTAGACGAGTAGTAACTAGTTGTAGATACCCATTGAAGAGGCATTTGGACCCTTCCCATCCTCGAGAATCTGCGTAACTCAGCCTTATTAAGTAATATTTTTAACATCCTAAAATTGTAAGCCTTTTTTTCAATTAGGTAGAAAAACCTCGACTTCAATGTATATTTTAAAATTTCTTCTGTACCTACAATTTAATTTGTTGTGTTGTAATGTATAACTTGCTCTATGCTTATTGATATCACTCTTTTTTTTTAAATAGGTAATACATATATATCATTACAACTGTTAAATTTTTGCTCAACTCCAACATGTGTTTTGGATATCTTCTGTCCTCAGTCCTTAATAATAACACCAGTTTTATAGTTCTTCTTGCACACCAATTATTTTCAACTCACTTTTATCACGTTTGCACTTTTTTTAAAATTATTTTGATGGAGCAAAAAAAAATACCTCCTTAGACGTGATGATCGCCTGGTACGGAGTGGGTTTGGTAGAAGCATCTACCAGGCGCGTATGAGCTATGTAGAGGTAGCGAAAATTATCACACCTCCTTGGGCGTGATAACCGCCTGGTACTACGACGTGAATTACCTACCGACGTAGCGTCCGGCCGGGGTTTGCGGCGCGGCGAGCGAATATAGCAGGCCGTACGTAGTATTAGAAGCACATAACAGGCGCGGAGGTGTACAATCTCGTCGGCCCGCCTCAGACGTATCCATCGATCCACCGAGCGTAGTTACATTAATAAGTTAAAACCTACGTATCATTGGCTTCAATTACGCTTTGCGGAATACAATATATACGTATTTTAACGTAAAATATGATTTCTCTAGCTTGGACGGTTTCAGTTTTTTAGCCTGAGCACTCGATGCTTTTAACGTACTATTAAAACAAGAGGTGCGTTGACAATTTTACTACAATGCGCGTTTCCATCGAGTTATTTGATTGATTTGAGACCGTTCTGATTAATTCATTAGCAAAGCAATTACTATGACCAGCGACTAACTGTCGGGGAATGTGCAAAAAAAAAAAAACTATTTTGTTACAGTACAGTTACATTTAAACTAGCATGGCGTTAATATGGCGATTATTACAGCGGCCATTGAGCAACAGGCTATTATTCTTTTGGTCCCGGCACCATAACATTATTTAACTGAATAAACTCAATATTGGGCCTTCGTCGCGCTGTTACATCCCTTGAAGCAGATATATCTATATTTGCCAATTGCATAGCTAAACTTACACTTTCTTATGTGGTTTTGTTTTCTGATTCAATTCTGGATTTTTAGTTGGGCAAGACAGTAAAGATATTTTTAAAATAACGATTTCTGAAGTTGTAGAAGCCGTGTGGTCGACATGTAATTAAAGAACTCTTGCATTTTGCACGACACATATGGAAATATATTTATTAAAGCCACTTACCAAGGGAATCGCATTTAGGCTCTGGTCAAAATGGCTGACTATACATTTTTCACGCACTAAGATTTTCTAATTATCCTGCTGTATTATACATTTCGGATGAACTTTGGGTGTATTTCACGTAGTTTGCAGCAAGATCAGGAGATATATTTTGATCGGAAACTGTGAAATGAAATAAAGTTTAATTAAATGTAGTTTCGTGTGGACCAGGGATCTCAATGTCTTTGTAGCAGACGCCGATATATATAGGCTGTGTTACCCCTGGTGATGAGTTGGCGGGCTCGACATTCATACTTGCATACTGGCATACTTCCAGCCAAGAAATATTTTTAATTGTAATAAATCCACTGAACGTAGAAATGAAGGGACAATGTAGAAAACAACTCTACAAATCAATACCTTAGTAAAACAATGTTATAACTAGGAAATTTTTTAAAAATATAAATTACCTTACGATAGATAGGCAATACAGAGTTCTATATTACGTTTAGAAGTTCTAAACCTTAAATACTGAAGGGCTGGAGTAAGGCATTTTGTTAATACAACACTGTTCCTCCTGAAAAACAACATTTTACTGAGGTGTCGAAACTTTGAACTCGCAAAAAAATGGCATGATGCAACTGTCCACGGCATAGGGGGTGAAAACCGCAAAATGAAGACCTACTTTTACAACATAAAAAATACGAAGTAAAAATATATTCAAACATAAGTCATCACAAATAGTCTACATTACCTTAAACATATGTTAATTTAGTGGTCATTTTAAACGTGTAAACTTGTTAAGAAAAGATACGATGTCGATAAGATTATTTTATTTCTTCCTACTGGCAAGATGAAATTGGGGAGGGGGGGGTGGTACAGCTACACCCCCCACCCCTGCGCACGCCTACGGCCCACGGCAAACTGAGCACTTCTGCAAACCCTACTTAAGATATACGTATATGCATATAGTGTATGTATCCTTCCACCGTGTGTAAAATTAACGTTGCCCCGAGTCTCGTCACTTTATTCGTGCGCCGGTCAAGTATAACTGAAATTATTAAAAAAAGTAAATATTTTACAAAAAAAAAAATAGAAAGTAAAATAAATATGTAATTTCAGTACTCACAAATGATTACCTATAACTTTCAATTCAACGGTAAGACATGAAACTAATTTCCCTCCGCCGTTACCAACTTTACTGGGCGCGTGCTAGTCAGTGTATATATGCGGGTAGGGGTAGTGACATTTTGACGTTTTTCAAAGGTTAATTTCAAAAGCGCTCGGTTAACCGTGAACAGACTAAAAAAAAAAAACAAAACGAGACGACGACGCGTCGGGTGGGGGGTGGCTACGAAATGTTCCAAAGGAGCGAAAAGAAAAGGTAGGAAACACGTCCTAGATGTCCGTCTATGAAGAGATAACATTTACGCTCGGTGCCGAGAATTCACGAATAGTTCCGAGGCGGGCCGACGATATTGTACACCTCCGCGCCTGTTATGTGCTCCTAACACTACGTCTTGCTATATTCGCTCGCCGTGCCGCGTGTGTGTATTCCAGCCTCTGATTTATTATGTTAATATGGCTGCTGCTCCACTGTGTAGCCAGTTGTACCTCACTCAGACCAGGCCGGACGGTAGTGTAAGTAAGTAAGGAGGTGTGATAATTTTCGCTACCTCTATATAGCTCATACGCGCCTGGTAGATTGTGTTAAAACAACTCATCTGCCGGACAAGCAAAACCCATCCATCTCTCTCCCTCCCTCCTGTTCACTCATATTCTCCTGGTAGGAGAGTGAGTGAAAAAATAGGTCTACAGCGCTCTCGTGGCCAACAAACAAAATTTATTATTTATTTATTTTATAAGTAGACACATACATGCACCTAAGGGGCGGGGACCATATTTTTCTATAAATTTCAGGACAGCCAGAGAATGCAAGAATTTCGTTATTTTCAACCATTTTTTTTAAATTGCAAAAACATTAATTTCCTTGTACAATTTTTATAGACGCCTTTTAATGGTTCTTGGCATCTTTTTTCAATGTGAATTACCTCATTTATGTACGAAAGATGGTTTTTAATATTTGTACATTTCTAAAACAGTATTAAAATTTGCGATTTCGACACGTGTTTATGCAAAAAACTATCACAAAAATTATTTTTTTTGCGGGAAAATATTAATTTGGAAAAATCACCCCATGTATGAGGTGTTTGGTTGTTTATTAATTATATCACGTACCACAAGCGTTTAAATACCTGTGTTAACATATAAGTACCTTATTTTTGGTTACATTGAATTAAGTTTTAGCAATATTATTTATAAATTATGATAATTCATTTATAATAAATATTTATAAAACCAGTGTGAAAACATGTGTGTTGGTAGCGACTAGTAATAAATGGTTATCATGCGAAAACATTTATTACAATTGAGTGCGCACGAATTCGGTACGTTGTCGTTTGGTGAAATTTTGTAGACTTATTTGAGCTTAGTTTGCATGAGGCGGAGAAATATTCTGGAAGTAGATCTTTAGCGTGGCTTCAGGAAAGTGTGAAGTAACCGTGAATGGATTATAACACTTTTTTTATCGTGGCCAACACCCTTAAGAACGCTGCCTAGTGTGGGGCCAGCCGGGTGAAAGGATGATAGGGTTGTGCGCAGTGTTCCAAAGAGGTAGTAACTTTTAAATTAAATCTCAATCGACGGGAATAAAAAAAGGGAAAAATTGTACTTAGTTACGTGGTTATTTTATATTTGATCTGCTTTTTTTTTTACGTGGAAAATAGAGAAAATCTGTTACACATGCGACACTAGCGCTTGCCTAGTGGCGAAAATTTTTAGTTGCCAAACTAACAGCATTGAGCTTCCCAACCTGAGTAAAATAAACCCTAATACAGCTGTGATGTGTATGTGTCAGTTCGTCTCGGGGCAGGTTTTTTTTTGTGCATGAAGAACGGTACATTAATTACATATTTATCAGCACAGCTGCTCATCCAATCGTTTCAACCAGAGGGCCTGTTTGATAACCTTTTTATTCTACTGACTGTTTCAGTCTAGCCCGGAGCTATTAAATTAGAGACTCATAAAAATTTTAATCTCCATATGGAATTTCTGCTCACGAATTTAACTGAAGAGTGGAAACCTCGCATAACTCAGGAATTAACATTACGTGGCAATGCCGGCAATAAACAAACGTCGTAATTAAGTTCTACAATGGACGAGAACTCTTCATTTCACTGTTTAAATTGCAGAGCGTTGATCGTGTCGAAATACTGTATAAAAATAGTAAAGCAGAGCTAGAATGGCATGTTAATAACACATTCACTTTCCTAACACCGTCGCATTTACGTTATACGTATAATGAAACGTGCTCAAAACTGCCTTACTTGAAAAGGGTTTAATTAGTGTGATAACGTTGTGATCAAGTAATACTCGTTAACTGTGAGTTTGCCTGGCTCAGTAGCGTGCACAACTGGTTGTTAATGAACAAGTAGAAAAATACAATATTACTATATGCACTGAATCATTTAACTGCTCGTCCAACGCATGAACTCACCTTAACAATACAGTACATATGTGGCTTCATAATTATCATAAACGAAAATATACATAAAAACATTGGGTGCTTGTACTTATGTACGTGCGTTAGAAGTTATACTTCTTTGGCATGACTAAAATAAAATTTTATTACGTATGCAAATAACTTAGGTAAGTAGGAAAACGATAAAATGACCGAAGAAAGACGTTAAATACAATTAATAAAGGTTTGATTAAAGAACATAATGAAATACTTACAAAAATTAACCTCAAATATTTGAAAACACTTTCCACATTGTTTTAAACAATTTTTGTCACTAACAAATTTTTCACGCCGCAATGTAAGTAAAATTAGTTAATAAGATATATATTCACAATTAATAAATAATATAAATTAAATGTTTTTCAATTTGCTTATTACATGAACTGATTTTCTGTCGGCTTTAAATATAACCGCGAGCTATGTTATGCACCTTGCGTTTGTATATAAGCTATACGATACGCGCATGCGCGTTGGGTCATACCCCTACCACGTTCACTGTCGAATTTCGTTACACTGTGCGCGCGCAACTTCCGTAGCACACTAAATTTTTACACTCAACGTGCCAAAAGAAGTGTAACTTCAGAAAGTATTGCTACTAGACCAACTCTACTGAAATGAAACCCACCAGCAGAGAAGAATGGTAGGAGCAAAGCAGCTTTAAACTTCATTCGCTCCATACAGTTGCTGCTAGAAGATGTATTAATTATTTAAATTTCTCTCTTTCTGTATATGTGAGCAACATCGGTTTGGATTATGTATCGCTGAATGCAAAATATCGTCTGCAGAAATTTAGCATTAGTAGCAAGAATGACGTGACCTTCAAGAAGTGACTCATTAAAGCAAACGTCTGAAGCGAAAGTTCAATATAAAACCAACTACACAGATCACGCAATTTCTCTGTCAGCAGTGTGAAAGGTACAGTAGACTTATTTGTAACTTTTCTTACGGCTATCGCCGTAGTTTTTCGCAGAATCGGACCCCAAAAACACCAGGAACAACACACAGCATCTCGCCGTGTAAACGTTGTTCGCAGTTAAGGCGCCCGTCTACCTGGCGCTTGAACTGCGTTGCAGAGTGTTCGAAATACACGTTTTTCAACTAAACTATTAAGCGTGCGTCCAACGTGCTGATCTACGAAAAGAACACACACTTCAGACGAGAGCTGTTAAGTACTTTCAAAATATCACGTACGTTAGAAACATCAATTCAGAGTACTCCAAAACCGCTAAAAACGGCCTTTCCAAGGCGCTGTAGCTCAAAATGCACGCATCAGATACATACAAAACTACTATAGGGGCCTGCACTGAACCTTCCTAAAGACTTCCCACTAATAAAATAATATGGTCACCGCTGAAAGTCCCATAGGTACATGCAGCACGACGAGAACACTGCACGCCAGTTCAGAGCCTTGCGCTTAGCGGCGATGGCGTACTTGATGCGCCTGGCAGTGTCGCCCTTATCGCTCCCGCGCTTCTCGGCCTAAACGTGGGAAAAACTTCCAGGTAGACGGGCGTCTTAAGTAAGCACTTTTGAAATGCACTGGCTCCACTTGCATGTATACACCTCGCAAAAATGTTCGGAATATTGTGCGACAAGGCAGTTTTGCTGGTAGGAGTTATGCAGTTCTGTTCACTGTAAACACGAAACAGTGAGANGGAATATTGTGCGACAAGGCAGTTTTGCTGGTAGGAGTTATGCAGTTCTGTTCACTGTAAACACGAAACAGTGAGAAATGAGTCACGTTAGTGAAAAATAAGTGAAAATTGCGAAACTGATGATAATCAGTGCCAGATAACTAATTAATGTGATTGCTGCATATCGTTGATTTAATTGCGATTCTCACTGAATGCCGGTAATTCCACTGCCACAAGTCTCTTGTTCCCGGTTCATTTGCTTGATTCGCCAGTCCGCAGTATTTTATCAACTGACTTTCAGTAAATGTTTTTCACTGATCGATATCACTGATTCGGGCTTAGAGTGTTGTGATCAACAGAGAGCGCACCAACGCGTTCAACATTCCTGGGACAAGCTGAAAACAGCAGTTCATAATCGTGCAAAACCTCTAGAAACACTTCCAGATCTCACAAGAGCTGCCCAGATGGAACGGGTCCTTCGTCCGGAAGATGACGTAAATGCATTGATTACAAGCATGTCACGGCGCGTTAAGGTCTGTAGTCTTTGATTAGCACAGTGTCAGATAAGTTAATTGAGAAACGTATTTTAAACCGTGCTATAATCCCTGCATCTTTTCCGATGAGCAATTATCAGCGTTATCAATACAAAGGTAATACGAATTTTCATTTAGAAAACCTCGCGTGAGTTCATACTTGTTCAAAAACCTGATTAGTTAATTCTAAGGGTNTAATACGAATTTTCATTTAGAAAACCTCGCGTGAGTTCATACTTGTTCAAAAACCTGATTAGTTAATTCTAAGGGTGCTTTGCTACGCTCATATGAGATTTTACCAACAAACTTCCAATTTCGAAGCAAGCGATCTACCAAAATGACAAACACGCTCATTAAATTAATACATTCATTAACTACTATATGAGTTAGTCCTACTTTTCCAGATTAAACGTACAATCTTTAGGTGAATTTACAATATTCCCGTATTTAAGGTGTAGTCTATTCTCGGTTCCTTCACAATTTCTGAATCAAACCTTTGAAAAATCACCCCATGTGGGACGAGTTTAGTTATTTCCTAGAAATGTCAATTACTAAAAGCGTATTATAGTTGTGTAAATATAGAAGTACTTTAGTTTTAGTTAAGTTGAACTTTTACTTATACTCTGTCTATAAAATATAATATTTCATTCATAATTCATGTATAATAAATGCAGGGAGAAAAACGGTGTGTTGGCAATGCCTAGTAGGAAATAGTTTTTACGGAAAGTGATATTAAAGTGAGTGCACACGAATCCGGTGCGGTGTTCCTTTGGTGTAATTTTTCAGATTTAGTTAAGCTGTGTTCGCACGAGGCGGAGGAATATCTTGGAAGTAGAACTTTGGCAGGGCTTCAGAAAAGTTAGAAGAAACCGTGAACAGCATATANTAATACGAATTTTCATTTAGAAAACCTCGCGTGAGTTCATACTTGTTCAAAAACCTGATTAGTTAATTCTAAGGGCGCTTTGCTACGCTCATATGAGATTTTACCAACAAACTTCCAATTTCGAAGCAAGCGATCTACCAAAATGACAAACACGCTCATTAAATTAATACATTCATTAACTACTATATGAGTTAGTCTACTTTTCCAGATTAAACGCACAATTTTTAGGTGAATTTATAATATTCCCGAATTTAAGGTGTAGTCTATTCACGGTTTCTTCACAATTTTTGAATCAAACCTTTGAAAAATCACCCTATGTGTGACGAGTTTAGTTATTTCCTAAAAATGCCAATTACTAAAAGCGTTTTATAGTTGTGTAAATGTATAAGTACTTAGTTGAACTTTTACTTATACTCTGTCTATAAAATATAATATTTCATTAATAATTCATGTATAATAAATGCAGGGAGAAAAACAGTGTGTTGGCAATGCCTAGTAGGAAATAGTTTTTACGGAAAGTGATATTAAAGTGAGTGCACACGAATCCGGTGCGGTGTTCCTTTGGTGTAATTTTTCAGATTTAGTTAAGCTGTGTTCGCATGAGGCGGAGGAATATCTTGGAAGTAGAACTTTGGCAGGGCTTCAGAAAAGTTAGAAGAAACCGTGAACAGCATATANGAGGCGGAGGAATATCTTGGAAGTAGAACTTTGGCAGGGCTTCAGAAAAGTTAGAAGAAACCGTGAACAGCATATACAATGGGAGTAGTGACCATTTTGCGGCCAAATTAGTTCATCTTGTGACTTCACTGGGTGTGACGTGGAACGGAATTTCTGCCTAGAACAAGTGCAATACAAGAGGGAAGGAAATGCATGATTCCATAATTACACTGTGGTCTACGACCATCTCCATCAAGCTTGCTATTCAAGAAATCACTTACTATAACAACATCGGATCAGAAACATTGTAAATACAATCACACAGGTGCAGGCGATAAATAAAACAACACATTACAAGATTTCTGGGCTAGATTTTATTTCAAAAATGCTTTTAATAACTTCAATTTATACATTTTTCAATGGAATGCATTAAAAACCTGTTGAGTACTTAATGTGTAAAGAGGAGTATCAAATTAAATAATGTGCACTCTAAGTCATTATTTCCAAAAAAAGAAATTAATGAAACGCTACTGAGTCTATGGCGTGTTCTTACAATACGCTGTCAGACAAGACTAAAAATCTCATCAATCTACAGTATATGAAAACAATTAGTTTTTATATATCCACTTCTCTACCCTAATAATTACTCAAGTAAATCTGAACTATTTCTTCAACGATTATTGAAATAGTTTACACACTGCAGCACTTCTAACATTTGTTTCTTTAGCTTGCATTACAATATAATTTTTCTACCTTTAACTTCATAAATATATTAAGACTAGTTATCAACATGTACGAAAACGTAATCTCTTGTATCAAGACAATATATACAAGAGTCAATAACACGTGTCAGCACGGAGTGTTAATACAGAAATATGCCAGGCAAGTGCTACTTTTCTGTCTGTTTTGCAAAATGCCCTTAAACAATCTGCGATAACAGAACGGTGTTTCCAATTATTTTAAGTAACCACGAACTGTTACCAAAATTATTTCATATTTGCCACTCGAATTGCCATAAATAACGCCCAGGAGCAGTTTATCTGAGTTTCCACAATTGTTATAGTTAGTTGAAATTTCGTGAACGCAACGACATAGATAGCTTCAGAGAAACGCTTGCAATTTGAGGAGAAATCCGATTAAATAGCCTGCCATGTTTCTTATTCACATCATCCGCTAGGCTTTCTGCCACTAACAGTAATGCAAGGTAGAGAAATTCCATTAAACTATACTGACAAAATACGATGTTTTCATAAATATATATATATATATATATTATTCTCACATAAAATCTGTGTCGTCACTAAATGGCATTTACCCGTCGACAACAATTCTGTAGATGTTTTTTTTATAAATACGGTTAACACCACACTTATTGCTGTAAAGAATCAGTTTCTATGGTCTTGAAATAAGTTAAAATCACTCTTAGACTTAAAACACTTTACACTAACCAGCCAGGGTTAGTAACACGATGTCCTGAAACAACATTTCACTAAAACTAAATTAGGTAAAAAGCTTTGTTTCAATTTCATTAAGATTGTGAGTTACCTTACAAATACTTAATACATTATATTTTGAGTTATTTGCATCCAGCGTATAAATCAACAGTTTGTATGCCAATGCGTTTTATATCGAGAAAAATGATTGCGGTGCGGTTTATTTCAATCACTTGCTACTGACCAAGTTACAAAACATTTCCACAAATTTTTTATATCTGCTCATTCACATTTTTCTTGAACATACTTAAACGTTTTACTATACGTTATCTTGCGAAATATAATAAAACTTTCGACAACAGGCATTTTAACAGTACATGACACTGAATACATAATTATAAAACAAATGACATGAAGTACTTGCAGAATAGGAGTCGAGACTTAGGAGAATATCACTATTTTGTAAAGTCCAAAACAAAAAATAAAACTAGTAAATTTAATTGCTACGTAATTTTATTTTATTTTTTTCCATAAATACTTGCTAGAAAAAATTTTTCTCCTCATGCATTCCTATTTGTATAGAGGATGCTTCCGGTTATTTGAGCACTTAAGAAATCAACCTTTGAAAAATGTCACTGCCCTTACTTGCGCATATTTTAATGGGGACAGTGACTGACATTCGCCCTGTGAAGTTGGTAACGACCGAGGGAAAGTAGTCCCTGGTCTCAACGTTCAATCAAAAGTGTTTGATAAACATTCGTGAATATTGAAATTATTTCTTTCCCTTTCAGTTTTTTTTAACGAATGTAAGTGCAAGAATTAGCAAACTTGTTAAATGTTTACTTGTCTAGAAACTTTATAGTTTCACATGACCGACGCATGAAGGAAATAATCAGACTCATGATAAAGTTAATTTTACATATGAAGGAATTATGTGCGATGTACATACAATTACATCTAAAGCAGGGTTTTTAAAAGTGCTCATTTTACCGGAAACAGCCTATCTATAGTTATGCAGATACAGAATGTTCATAAATAACACCAACGAACTTCGGCAAGTCATTCCCACAAAAATGCAGGTGAAATATGGAAATGTGTATACACGACACATAGTTTAACGCACTTACTAAGAATGGCACTCGCCCATGAAAGTGCTTGAAATTTCATTATTCTAAATACTAATAAAATATTCATTATGGATAGTAAATAAACATGTTAGAATTAACGAAGAAGGCCGTATTGTGTCCTTACACTACACTGCATTATTTTTAAAATGGCAGGAAACATTATGCATAAATTTATCGAAAACGCAATGACAAAAGACATTATTTTTTGTTTTGACGTGCTTATTTATTACCCATCACGAATATTCGATTATCACTTAGAATAACAAAATATTAAATTAGCACACGATTTGAAAGCCCCATTATTTTTTATAATTTACTTTTATGTCATTGCTGTAGATGTAGCTTTGTTTAACGGTATACTATCAAGCCACTCAGATTTCCAAGCAAATTTTTTTCCTGTANTAGTAAATAAACATGTTAGAATTAACGAAGAAGGCCGTATTGTGTCCTTACACTACACTGCATTATTTTTAAAATTGCAGGAAACATTATGCATAAATTTATCGAAAACGCAATGACAAAAGACATTATTTTTTGTTTTGACGTGCTTATTTATTACCCATCACGAATATTCGATTATCACTTAGAATAACAAAATATTAAATTAGCACACGATTTGAAAGCCCCATTATTTTTTATAATTTACTTTTATGGCATTGCTGTAGATGTAGCTTTGTTTAACGGTATACTATCAAGCCACTCAGATTTCCAAGCAAATTTTTTTCCTGTANCATTGCTGTAGATGTAGCTTTGTTTAACGGTATACTATCAAGCCACTCAGATTTCCAAGCAAATTTTTTTCCTGTACTGTCCACAATAAACCGATATATCATGTCCAATGTTAAGGGCGTTTACCATCCTTAGGAAGCGCGATAGGCTAATGTTATGTATAGCCTATTCAAGGTAAAGTGAGCACTTTCTGAAGTCCTCTCATTTGGAATAATAGTCAATAAATATATTTTATTGTAGCCTCAGACGTTCACTTTCAAGTCCGATGAAATATGTACACTGTGTGTATTACTTATGTGGCAATGTTCATTTTTAAAAATGGCGAAAGGATAAAAAAAAATAGCTGTTAGGAAAAAGTAACCAGGGCCTCAAAAGTGCTCACTTTACCGTGAACAGCCTACGCACATATTTTACCGACATTTTTGTGAGAAGTCGCTTGCTGGCATTTGTCAGTGTTATTTGTGAGTACTCTGCATATACAAATACATGTATATAAACGTATTTATATACACAAACACACATGTATACGCACATACACATATAAATACATACATACACTAAAAACCGCACTGAACGTAATTTCATAACTAATGTGCTCACACTGCTTGTAATGCCACTTTATTTTCATTTCTTGATTTTAAAATAAATATATTTTAGCTAAATTAATGTAAATAACGTCACAATACATTAAATGTGAGCAAAACGAAACTGTAGAAGAGTTTTCTAAGTAACTTAAATAAAAAAAAAAAGCAAATTTATTTAATAAATATCTAAATTATGTATATAGGAAATTTTTTTTTTTTACATCAATCAACAAATGCTTTAGAGAAAATGTTCAGTGTTATACACTACAAGCCATAATGTTTTATATCACTTCATTTTTTTTTTCATTTCACAACTCGGTGCATAAAGTCATTCCACTGTGTCTCTTTAAAATAAACCAGATTTTAGCCACACAATAAGATGAATAATTCTAAAACTCGCAATGGTGACACAGATGCATAAAGTTCTCGTAAAACGGGCACTCGCATATTTAACAAGATTTCCGTCTTTCATAAAAGCAGTCCTGAATAGTAAATCGATAAAACCCACAACGATCGTTGGTTACAAGTAAGTTAAAGTAATGTGCACAATCAAAGTCAGTTACAGGACCCATCAGGTGATCACTTCGTACGACACGCTGCCAGTTCCTGCAATCCTTTAGGGGTACATATACACCTGCATCTAGGCTGTTCGCGGTGTACTGAGCACTTTTGAAAGATCTGCTCAAGATTGACTTGTACACACGTCGTGTATTCTTTTGCTCCGTGTAAAATCGACTTCGCTATAGGCCTGGTCACTTTTATCACGCGTCGGTCCACTGAAACTGTTAAAAAAAAGTAAATACCTTACAAAGTTGCTAATTCTTATGTTTGCGCGCATTAAAAAAAACGGAAAGGAAAAGAAACAATTTCAATATTCACAAATGTTTACGTAACATTTTGAAAATTTAACGTTAGGACATGGAACTACTTTCCCTTCGTCGTTACCAACTTAACCGAGCGCATGCCAGCCATTGTGCCCGTTGAAATATGTGCAGGTAGCGGCAGTGACATTTTTCGAAGGTTGATTTCAGAAGCGCTCAAATAACTGTGACCAGCCTATACGCATGTTTACTGCCGCGAATCGGCGTGAAGCCAATAGAGACTCCACAGGAAATATTCAAATCAAAAAGAACATTCCGCATGTGATTTCAGCTGTAGGTTATTCACGGTAAAGTGAGCACTTTTCGAATTCCTCTAATTTGGAATAATAGCCAATAAATGTATTTTATTGTGCCCTTAGACGTTAACTTTGAGTATGGTGAAATATATCCATTGTGTTTATTACATATACGTAGGGGCAGTGATATTTCGCGAAAAGATTTCGAGACAAGATACAGTCCAAAACACTGTAGGGTCGTCCAGATTCTTTGATTGGCTAAAAAAAGTTCTGGCCCGTGTTAACCGTTTGCGCACGAATCACGAAGGTTCAGTGACGGAGTTACTTAGTCCTGAGTGGCTTGGTCGAAGACGGACACGACACCAGCAGCCAATGGAGGTATAACAACAGCTGAGGTGTGTATATAGTATTGAAGTCTACTGTGTGCTCCGATTTTTAAGCGAAAAGTCACTGCCCCTACTGATAGGCAATATTTATTTAAAAAGTGGCGGAAGGATAAAAATGGCTGATAGGAAAAAAAGTTACTAGGGCCTAAAAAGTGCTCACTTTACCGTGAGCAGTCTATAGGAATTGGTAACAACACCAACAGACACTTTCATATTTAAACAATAAACTGAACGATATTTAATGGCATGCACAATTAGGACCTTGAAAATATATTTGAGCATCGGTTTACAGAGATCCAATGTAGATTTAAATAAAGAAGCTAGTTAAACATGATAACCGACATTAATAATTCAAAATGACTTCTAGAATTGGTGCGTCGGAATATAGCCGTATAACGAGTTCATTCCTAGTGACAGCGAAAATTTTGTTTCCAGATAAATTTATTACGTTATAAGTGAGACTGGTCCGATAAAACTGCGTGAGAAACATTAACTTGACTTCCTAGGCAAAACATTTCTACTATAACCAAAAATAAGGAATACATTTTATCTCAACGGATATATTCATTTCTATGATATGAAAAAAAAATATACAACGGAAGTTGCTAGCTGGTGACGACAATACTTTGCTTAAGAACTGTCCTCATTTAAGTGGTTAATATTAAAAATGCCACTGGTGCAATAAAAAACAACTATTTCGCAGAAAATCCAGAAAATACAAATAACTTTTCCTAAGGAGATTTAAATATCGGCACACCTACTTACTTCCTGGAGCGGAAAACTAAATCTAAAAAGAAAAGAAAGAAAATTTAGCTTTTCTGTTCTGATGCGGTGATGGCAATAATGAAAGCGGATTAGCAAAATCCGAAGCAGGCACGAAGCTAACTATTTATGAAATTTATTAGGAATTCTACTTCCAGAAATATACCTACCCTCCGGAGAAAAATAAAAATATCGTTGCGTTTCACGTGGACAGTGTGAAAATTTATAAGTTACAATTCCAAAATAATTAATTGTACGCATGCGCACGAAAATTTAGCACGTAGCCCATTGCAAATAGAAACGTGACTGTCTTCATTCGATAAACTTGAAATAATTTGTTGGGGGGGGGGGCAGTGACTGTAATCTTAGACATGCCGAGTGTCCCTCGTCTGTACAAGCGATAAGTTTGAAATAGGAGGAAAGCCTGGGTGAATAGCAGCGGTTCGCATCTTTACGAGATAAAACTCTCTACTCTGTCAGCAAACAAGATTTGAATGTCAACTCCACATGCGACAGACCTCATTTATAAAATATCATTAATAATCTAAATTATTCATGCAATTTGCCACCACTTGCAAAATTTTAACAAACGTTTCTTAAATACATAAATGTATCTGTAAGGTTTTCATGGTTTATCATTCTCAAAGAAAACAAATATTGCATATAAACATATGATATATGAACAGAATAAAAAAAAATTAAAGTTATCCAAATTAGATTTCTATTATTATCCATCTGGACAAAGATGATAAAGTCGCCAAAGGAGAAATGAAGAGAGTATATCATGTGACACAGGATATTAAGGATAACAGTATATTAAGCATAAACAATGCAGCGAATAAGAAGAAAAAAAAATTGTAACTGGAGTATTGCAGTTAACCTAATGTGAAAAACGCCAGTTCTTCGAGAAAAAAAAATCACTGGCACGCATAAATATATTTAATTTTCAGCAATATTTTACTTATTGTGATCATTCGTTAATTTTGTACTGGTTATGTTCGAAAACTATTTGCTGAACGGTTACTTCAAAATCTGACGCAGAATTTAGTGTATTGACAAAGAGAATTGTAAGTACATTTGAGAGAATTCACAACAAGATAACCTTGCACTCATAGTAACAACCTTTCACCTTGTGATTAATTTTCTTAGTTGTAGTCTGCCTGTAAAATTAATGTCTTGTGTAATTTAACTACGCTCGATTCAATTTCGTGTTAAAAAAACTCGTGTGTGTTGGAGAAAATCGTTACTCAAAAAGCGAAGGTACTCGGAATATTTATTTTCCATTTCAGAATTCTGGAATATAGTAAACCGTTGTAAACGACTGTGATTTTGCAGTATATTATCTCGATTGGGAAATTACCAGCATCTGAATTTTATTGACTGACTTAACTTCTTCATAATGGGATTTTCTGNATATTATCTCGATTGGGAAATTACCAGCATCTGAATTTTATTGACTGACTTAACTTCTTCATAATGGGATTTTCTGCGAGAAATGACATTTAATTTTGGGTCTACTTAAAATCGTTGGCAAAAATGCATTTTAAAATTTTTGCGTTTTATGTCTAAAACTATGATTTCTTTAGAATGTGTATATCATAGCTTGAACTTTTTAAACCAAAGTCAAAGTAAACTATCCATAATTTCCCCCTGTTTATATAATTTCCGCTATTAGGAAAATTTTAAACAGTTCATTGGAGAACATTTACTTTAATGTAACACANATATTATCTCGATTGGGAAATTACCAGCATCTGAATTTTATTGACTGACTTAACTTCTTCATAATGGGATTTTCTACGAGAAATGACATTTAATTTTGGGTCTACTTAAAATCGTTGGCAAAAATGCATTTTAAAATTTTTGCGTTTTATGTCTAAAACTATGATTTCTTTAGAATGTGTATATCATAGATTGAACTTTTTAAACCAAAGTCAAAGTAAACTATCCATAATTTTCCCCTGTTTATATAATTTCCGCTATTAGGAAAATTTTAAACAGTTCATTGGAGAACATTTACTTTAATGTAACACANCCCCTGTTTATATAATTTCCGCTATTAGGAAAATTTTAAACAGTTCATTGGAGAACATTTACTTTAATGTAACACAACCATAAGGCCAAAGTTAGAATCTCGGGCAAGTTATACACGCATTTGATGTTTTTAGACCGCGTTGAGGAAAGTTTGGTTTGTAATCCGCCCGGAATTTTTCTATCGGGTTGTACATATGACATTAAAAAGCAACCGTTATAAACTAATAATCACGACGGAAAATCGAGGGAAGCAAGCGCATTTTTTTTTCGAACTGCTACCCGAAGTCAGCATCCGGCCTACGCCTGTTTGTCATTTAGTTTCCGCAAGACTTTAATTGGTTTCATGGCAGAGAATCACGTAATTCCCACCGACGCAACGGCGACGTGAAAAAGACGCCAGAACTGCGCGACCAATCAGTCCAGTCACAGTGACAATGCCCCAATATATTTTTTTTTCGGCAATCAAGAGTCTTTTGGTTTTTACCTAATGAAGCGTTCTCTACGATTCCGTTCAATTCTAATACCGCGATAATGTCCGCTCGCAATCGCAGCTGCATGAGCGAGTATGTGCCATGTCCTGAAGGAAAGCCTAATAACACCGCCATTAAAACTTCATCTCTAACGCCTCAACAAGAGCCTGAAAATCCAGTGCCAATGAATGGTTTGGAAAGTTACATCAAACACAGAATTCAACCATTTTTTCTACCGCAAAAATGAGCTTTTAAAGAAAAGAAACTTTTCTACATATTCTGAAATTGTTGTGTAAGCTCTGAGAGTGGTAGTCTACATCGTCACTTATTGGCCAAAGTTCTGACATCGATACAAATATTGGTCCCACCTTTAACAATGATTCAGTAAATTAAAATAACTGTATTTTGCACTGTGAACATAACTTTTAAAATATAAAGCAATGTAGTTACAAATATGCTCTTCCTTTAAATTCTGTGATTATTCGTTCACTATAATATTTCTCTGTGATATTTAAATAATAATACCAAGAAAATAATAATTCAAATTATTTTCACTTTGATTTAAGTTCAGTAAAATTTTAAAGTAATTGGCTGAAATTACGTCACAATTTACAAAACTGTCTGGTTTACCCTCNGATTTAAGTTCAGTAAAATTTTAAAGTAATTGGCTGAAATTACGTCACAATTTACAAAACTGTCTGGTTTACCCTCCAGCTAAGGGACTTTCAGTCGATCCAGACGTATGCTGTAGAGACTATGTTCGAGGTACACAGGTATTTTTCTTTCTTATACGATAGGGTCACCAGGTAATAATAATTAGTAGAGACATGAAGAATTCGCGGATTCATTTTAGGACAAGCTAGAATTCAAGAAACATTCGTTTAAATAACTTAATCCATTGGCCCACGCCGTATTTGACACTTCCTGGAGAATGCTGGTCCAATCGTCACCTTCCACTGTGACAGCAAGCAACCAACGTGCAGTTGATGTCGGCGTATTCGTACGTAAGACTGTAGAGTCTAGCCTGCAGGTCATTGAACTCGCTATTTTTTACGGTCTCTAATAATTAGTATTCGCGGCCTACGGAATCTCAGATTGGCGGAATGCTTCATCGGCCAGATGACGGTGTAACATTCGTGTCAGTAAATACGCTTAGCTTCAAAACTGCCTATCCTCTTAGAGTAGACTCAAAACACCTCGGATATCCCTCAGATAATAAGAAATAAATAATATCGGGATTGCCCAGGAAACTTACTCGCACTACAACAACATGTTGATGAAGATACGCGAAGAAGACTGAGCGAAGTCAAGAGAAGAGATACATAAAACACTTTACGGACTGAAGAAGGAACCAAATTCAGAATCATACAGGTAGAAATTCAGCAAAAGCAGCTGAACACAAAATATTAAATCTACAATTCCATTGATATTCCCATCAACAGTTGTCAGTCATTGAAATAGTAATTGAAATAGTAATTGAAATATACATTGAAATAGACATTGAAATAGTCATTGAAATAGCCATTGAAATAGTAATTGAAATATACATTGAAATAGTCATTGAAGTAGCTATTGAAATAGTAATTGAAATAGGTACGTGGCGTGTACGGTGGTCAGTTTATAATTTAGGATTTTTTTTTTACTGCCGAGTCCATTGTTTTACAACAGCTGACAAGAAAAACAATACAATAAATCCTCATTACAGTAGTTCCAACATCGTCCGTGGCGTTCTATAGTTTATTTTAGTAGTCTACGCAGTAAAAGTTATAGAAATAAATTTATTTGAACGAAAAGGGAAAGTCATGAGAGGGCATTGAGTAAGATTAGCTGGAGAACGTTTCACCGAACACAAAGTATTATCGGAATCTTTTCTTTGAGCGGCGAAAATGATTCTGGCCAATTAATTATTAAAACGATAACGCTGTAACCAGCTGCAAGAAATTATAACCAAAAGCTTAAGGCCCCCGCCCGCCTGGCTGCTGCAATGTGCTGCAGTGTGTTTTAAATCCTGTTTTTTTGACGAAACTATTAAAAGTGCCCTAAGTATTTTTACCTACGAAAAGACATCATACCCCGACGATGACGGGATGGTACTGTAATGTTAACACGCATGCTGTAAATATTATTTTGGAGCTCTCGAATGTATTTAAAAACGGATTTTTCAGTCTGCCGTATCTTAAAACACACTAGCCGGACACGAGTCAAACCACGATAGGAGCCGGTACTGAACTTTGCTACAAACATTTCGTTAGTAAAATGATAGGGTCACGGATGAAAGTCCCACAGGAATACGCAGCACTACGAGAACACTGAACGCCAGTTCAGAGGCCTGCGCGTAGCGGCGATGGTGCTCTTGTATAGCGTGTCAGTGTAACCCTTATAGCTCGCGCGCTTCTGGGCCTCAGGCGCGGAAAATAGCTCCAGGTAGACTGGAGTCATTATATGTTTACCCTTCACATATTGATATTAAAAAAAACTCGCATGAAGTGTGTGTAATTTTCGTAGATTAACGCTTTGGACTTGAGATTAATACTTCAGTAAAAAAAAAAAAAAAAAAAAAAAAAAATACCCTGATGTTCATGAAACAGAACATAAACCATTTCCAACGGCTATCGGTTGTGAACTCCTCCCTTTTTATGAAACTTCAAGTAGCCATTTAAGCTTCTAGAGGGACACTACGCAGCCCACAACAAACTCATTTACTCCACGGCTAATTTTGTTATGGCACTAGCAGCTAGAGGAACATGAAGAAATGCATTATACTTAGGGACTGGGGAATTTCGCGAATTCCCTTTTACGCCAAGCTAGACTTCAAACAGACGTATATTCCTTTTTACGTTTGCAATTGGATAACAGTTGATGAGAAACGCCCAAGGTGAACTCTGAGCCAATAACAGACTTCTAAGAAAACTAGCATCGTAACCCGTGCTACCTGGTCCGAGGTAAGACTGGTTACCGACCGGGGGCCGCAGCCAATCAACAGAAAGCTGAGGTTCGAAAATACACAAGACCGTGGAGTCTAACCTGCAGGTCATTCAAAAAGCGATATTTTCCTGTCCCTAATAATGTATTAATTGTGTTATAGGCACAATCGTTCCTGTTTTGATATAAGTTCTCCGAAATCCGGCTGTAGGGATGGTTTCATCGCAATTCTTTATAAACGTGTCTATTCTTCAAGATAGTGACAAAACCGTGCTGCAAAAATTTAGGGACTTGGAAAAAGCAAACGGCGACCTGCATAAAAAAAAAGTTCAGGGTGTTTAGAAAATATATTGTCCCAGAACTGGCTCCACCGTGTGGAACTGCCACAGGAATGCATGGACTGAAACGAAGGCTTCGTAGAGAAGTGAAATCTCACAAAGTTTGGTGATAGCAGAAGAGTACATGAGTTACACTGACAAGTGATCATAATCATTTACTTCGCCGAACCGCTCAAATTTTTACACAAGGCCATTTCAAACTAGTTTCCTACTAAGATTTTCGAAAAAAAAAATAAATAATTAACTGTGTGGTCCAAGAGTATTATCATTTCGCAGTGTTTCCCATAATTCATAGCGAAATTATATATATATATATAGTTATTGGACGTGTCCTTTAACCTTCAGTTCTTACCATACCAAAATGTTGTGTGCAATAAAGTTCTAAAATATGTTGGCGGATGAAGCTACCTGCATTGCTGAACTGATATTAACACAATATTTAACACAACTACACATAAAAAAGAAATAACATTGATAGATACTTAATTTAAAGTATTATACATTTGCACAGAGTACAACACAAACATGTAAATATGATAAACAAAATATATTACCTTGAGTATTAAGTAGTACAAAATTACCTTCAAACAGTTTAAAACAATGTTTCACAAAATAAATATTTATCAAAACTGTCGATTAATAAGGGAAGGTTGTTATGCGTTCTTCATTAAAAAAAATAAATAAGTTTCATTTTGACGTACTACTGCAACTATTACTTAAAGAAATACAAACATGCTATCATTTTAAAACATCATTTCTGATTTTGAACAAAACACAATTTATTAAACGTGACACATCTTACTACGACAAGTCTAGGCACTGGCCAAAAAATTACATAACTCTTTTTTTTTCTAACATGATATAAATATGAATAAAATTTCGATAAGAAGATCTTATGTATATTCTCATTTTCACGTATATGACAAAATTTTCAAATATCGAATGAAGAGTGTGCGGCAATAGAATGTAACCACCAAACAAAAGTAAGTCATGCTCGTAAGGCCTCCTTTTTCTGCTACGTAATTCAAGGATAATTACGGCTAAGTTCCTTCTGCTACAGACGCTGCGAGTTGTCCTGCGACACGAGAAACGTCGGTTTGCAATCTGTGCGTGGCAAAATCTAAGTTACTTCAAAGGCATAAGTGTGCGGGTTAACATGTTTTGCGACACACTCTTCAAGAGCGCCACAGGAGAACACTTTTCAAGTTCTCACAAAGCAAATTAATTTTCAGTGAGCTACCAACCCTTTTGTAAACGCTAGCATCAAATAAAACACGTATAAAAACTGGCTTTTACTTCTTCGTAAAAGCGCACATCATGCACCGCTATTTTATGACTAGAATTCACGGTGTCATGTTGCACCAAGTTCAGAGGAGTGGTTTTCTAAGATGCACGCAACACGGTGCACATCACACATTTGCAGTAATATCCCCCCCCCCAAAATATCGTTAAAAAATATCGAAACGCGCAAATAATACTTTTACCCAGCGGTCCCTAGGCAATTGACTATTGTAGACCACACACTTAACATTACTTCAATACTGCATTTTAAATATTTTTCACTAATCTCCGAGGGGGTAAATATTTCAAGTTTCTTATCCCAAAGCCGAAGAGCGTTCTCCACCTCGCCAAACGTTTTATTGTCAACGTTTTCTTCGGTTAAGTGTTGAATGCTGATCATTCCGAACTTCTCGAAATGTACACACTGCTCCCTAATCGGCCACTGAACCCTAACTACATCATGTTTCACACAGATAGAGTTTTTTTTGGTGTTTTCTAGCTAATTCCGATCACAGTCCTGGCGTATATTGGGAGAATGTCGGGCCGACAGCACGACGAGAATCTGCCGCAGCCGCAGGAAAGCACGGCACTTGAGCTTCGTCTTCCATCCGCTCGGCGGAGTCTTCGTATGCAAGGTGCAGGATGAGGAATCCACTTCACACGCAACTTGTGTGATATCAGGCTCAGGAACATATACAACGTGTGTGCAGCGACCCCCATGTCGCATAACGTGGCCATCAGGTGCCACCGATCTACACAGCATGCCGTAAATAGCTAACAGACCTACATGCAAACATTTCTAACAAGTTCCAAGGACGAAAGGGCTACATACTTATATGAAGAAGAGAATAAACGGGTCGGGGAGGAGAAAGTCAAGAGATCACTTTGTTCAGAGAGTAATAGTGAGATTTAAAATGACTATATGTACTGCAAAGAACATGATATGTAAAATAAATAAAAACAACTATTTAAGTTTATTGGTTCGTACTCCATGTGCGCCATATTTTATTCCGAAGATATAATCAATTTTTTTTTAAAGTGGCTTGATTGAACTTTAGTTTGAATTTAGTTCATTTTTCTTACAGAGATTTTTATGACCAAAAATTGGGCCAAAAGAAATAACTACACATTACAAAGATACAATTTTAGATGGGTCTAGGTAAAACAAACAACGAAAATGCTTAAATATCGTTTACTTGAAAACAAATACTAAACAATAATCTGCATATGAAAAACCAAGTCAAGTGAACTTAACCAAAAATTGTGATAAAAGTAAAAGTTATAAATTGGGGGAAAAATAAAGACAACCTACAAATAAAATAAAATTATACCCCAGAAAACCAGGTTTCAGCTATTTTGTTTTTCGACATATGCCAGTTGCGAACATAAAAGAAAAAAAAAAAGGAAAAAAATTATGAAATAAAGCTAAACGTTATTAATTTAAATATTTTCTCCTTATTTTGTATTCCTTCGTCTTATTTTTCAGTTATTAAAAACGATGAACGAAGTTCATTTAAATAATAATCACACATCTGTCTTTTGTTTGTTATAAATTAATTGCAAGTTATTGGCCTACTTGAAATTTTTTTTTAGATATTAAATGTGTACAGACATAGCTTCAAGTGACAAATGGAGCACCAAACTAACCAAACTTCCGTTAAGGGAGGGACACTTGAGCTGCCCTAATGGGCACCAGCGCTGGCGATCTCAAGCTTCAATTACAGAGGCCTACAAGCTTTAAACGAATGACCGAAACTCGAACAAGAAATGAAGGTCGGGCGATATAATCAATTTCGACATCTGACGGACACGGCGTGAAACATACGAGTGGAGGATATTCATTCTCACTATACAAGCGCGCATGTTAGCGATGGCGAGCCCAAGTACGGGACCACATGCTTCCCCCAGCCCGTACATGTAGCCTGAACGAAGATGAGAAGTGAAGATGCGATCTGGGGGCCAGACGGACGCGATGCGACATGCGGGGTGGCTGCCGGATGGCGCGGTCCAGGGGAGGGTGGCGGCGCGAGTCCTAGGGGTGGCCGAAGGAACAACACACGCTGANGGGAGGGGTGGGGCCTCTTATCACAAGTAGTTGGGGCGGCAGATGCAGCAGAAGGAGCCCATGTTCTTGTAGAAGGAGCTGCTTCGCCGCTTCTTGGTCCACGGGCCGTGTACGTCCTCCCCGGCCAGAGCCTGGTTCCTCTCTGCGAACACAACACCGTGCACACGTCACCCTCTAGATGCTCCATTCATCCCTGCGCACTCAGTATAGTCATATTAAACACAAGTACTATTTATTATTAGTAGGGCCAGTGACTTTTCGCGTAAAAATCGGAGCACACAGTAGACTTCAATACTATATAAACACCTCAGCTGTCGTTATACCTCCGTTGGCTGCTGGTGCCGTGTCCGTCTTTGACCAAGCCACTCAGGACTAAGTAACTCCGAACACTGAACCTTCGTGATTCGTGCGCAAACGGTTAACACGGGCCAGAACACTTTTTAGCCAATCAAAGAAGCTGGACGACCCTACAGTGCTTTGGACTGTATCTTGTCTCGAAATCTTTTCGCGAAATATCACTGCCCCTAATTATTAGGCATTACCAACATACCTAATTAGTCTCTGTCCTTAGTCATATCAGTAGAGACCTGAAAAATTCGCGAGTTGAATGACCTGCAGGTTAGACTCTACAGTCTTATGTATACGTATGTCGATGTCAATTGCACATCGGTTGTCTGCTGTCACAGTGGAAGGCGACGATCGGGTCAGCGTTCTCCAGGAGTTGTCAACAAACACCGTGTGGTCCAATGTATGAGGTTTTATAAACACACGTTTTTTGAATTCTAGCTTGTCCCAAAATGAATCCGCGAATTCTTCAGGTCTCTACATATTAGTTACGAATGAAAACATTCTAATCTATAGATAAACTATAAGTAACAGTTAGATTTAACAGCAAATAAGGTACTTTTATGTTTACCCAAGTATAAAACGGTTGTGATATTTGACATATTTAGGAAACAACCAAACACGTTATGCATGGGGTGTTTTTTTTTCTTCAAAGGTTTGGTTCAGAGAGTGTGAAGAAACCGAGAATAGACTACACCTGCGATGTTCATCCTGGGTACAAATGGCGAGGCTACAAACATTCACAGAGGGCAAGAGAAAGTGTGGTGAAGGAGTGACATGGCAAGGGAAGAGGGATTGACGGCTAAATAGGACTTAACATCTAATCAACAGCTNAAGTGTGGTGAAGGAGTGACATGGCAAGGGAAGAGGGATTGACGGCTAAATAGGACTTAACATCTAATCAACAGCTGGGGCCATCATAAACAGAACAAGTTGCTCGGGCAGGCACAGCAGGAAGATAATAACCAGTTATCTGGAGTGATTTAGGGAAACCAAGGGAAACCGAAATCTGGAGTGCCGGATTGGAAATTGAACCCGAGTTATCTAGTATGTAACCAACGTGCCACCTCCCTAGGCGAGAGGGACTATTATATAAGACAAGAGGAGTGCTGAGAAAAGGAACTCGAGAAAAGAGCGTTGAGACAAGATGATGAGCAGGGAAAAAGGAAAGAGAGGAAGACAGGAGATGAGCAAGAATATTGGTGTTGTGAGTAATTAGGAAGAGGAAACCGAACGGAGATGAGTGGACGGAGGAAGCGAGAGAAGTAGGGGAGAGTATAGGTGTGGGGAGAAAAGAAATATTAGAAGAGAGAGAGGTAAGGGAAGAAGGAGAGAATAGTAGGGAGAGAAAAACGAAGTCAAAAAAGATGGACCGGAGAGAAAGTACACAGAAAAGTAGAGAAAGCTGTCAGGACGTTTCGTGGAAGGATACAATAAAAATATTAACTCTTTTATACACTTCATGCAACCAATTTTATAACCACCCCAGTGGACTACTTCCCATAATTTACAACCAGACACTTCACAACCCCGAACAGAACACCACAGCAATTTGTAGGAATTAAGGGGTGGTTTGTCATTACCTTTTACACTATGGAAATAAAAGTAGACCCATGATTAACTTGGAAAAGGTAAGGATAGGATCCGGGAACTGAACCCGGCTACCCTTGAATAGAGTTAACAGTGCTACACAATGCACTTATATTACACTTACTTACCACCAGTAGATACGTATTTAAAATGTCGTAAAACTAAGTTCAATTTATTTGGCGGGACTGGTCGTTAGATTAATGACGGTGTTAATTACAAAACGTAGCAAAAGGCGACAAAATGAGCAAAAATAAGAAAGGAAACAAGACAATTAAACAACTATGCATACTCTTTATGTTAATATCCAAGTCTCAGTACTTGGTGTCTTGGTCGCTATCCAGGATAACGGACACTGAATGGCGAGGTGATTTCCTCAGGGAACTGCCGTCACTTCCCTCTGCTCGTACCGTCAATGCTACGCCCCGATGTCGTCTCGACCCATCCACTCCTCGGCACGACCAGAACAACTGGTGCACCAGTTTGGGCAGCGCACTCAAAACCAAAGCCCCACGACTTCAAAGGGCCTCCCTTGTTGCCATGCTGGTCGCATTGTAAGCAGTTGCGTCTATTATAGTTTTTGAAAAAACTATGGAGTATTCAAAGAAAATATTTTTTTTCAGGACAGAAATTAAAGTTGACGTTTTGTTGCTGATTGACAGAAATGAGTGTCTACAGAACACCAGTGCAGAGAAAGACGAACTTCCCTAGAAAACTTAATTGATGACGTTGCAATATTGACAAATTCCCTTCATTTCCGTTGTGTACTGTGCCAGGAACTCTCATGCACACGACCTGTTATGCGCAGTTGGCAATCAATACGTTAAAAAACACGGCAGTCAATTCTTGTGCACACCAACCCATGTTCCGTGGTTGCCGTTACGCTTTCAATTGTGAACCGAGCTTTACGGTTCGGCCGTGTTCGAGTGAAGATATTTGGGCGCCGCTTAACAGCGAGGCCTTGAGAGCCGACGAGGGTCAAGCGAGGCGAGTATGGGTCAGCGCCGGAATTCAAGGGCGAGGAGATCCCCGAGAAATTCCCACTTTCGAAAATACGGGAGCGGCCCGGCCGGGGATTGAACCCGGGTTCGCATTGGTGGGAGGCGAGCGCGCTAACCGCTCAGCCACCGCGGCCCCAGGCGGTGTTCGAGGCTCATTTACTTCCTTCTTGTCTCCGCCACTGC
>NQII01001614.1:229802-249082 GCA_002778355.1 Clitarchus hookeri
CCGCCACTGCAAGGTGTGCAATGTGTGCATGTAGTCAGATAACTTGACTAAGCCTCGGGCGGGTGTGTTGGACCTTGTGACCTCATCGTCAGATGGCAAGAGTTCAGTATAATTTTTTATATAATTATTTCCCTCCGCGGTCTCCTTTCTAAAAATTTCCGGTTCATTTCCACAGCTATTTTTTTAGGAGGATGAAATGATGTTTCACTGTTTAGGTCGCGCAGGTGATAATTAGAGATAACGGTAAATTGCGAAAATCATTTGTGCCAGCATGTCTCCTTAACCCCTTCAGCGTCGCGTCTTCGTTTTTTTATGAATGGATAATGCATTTTCGGCTCGGCTTAGTTTTTCCAGGTCAGCCGCAAACTGTCATTATTAATCAGTATTCTAATTACCTAGCTTCGTGCACACGCGCCAGCTAATAACTTAAGAAAACAATTTCTGACGCTCGTGAAGTACGTCTAAACCCTAAGAAGCAGAGATCGGAAAAAAATATACAATTAATGCGAGGACACGCTAGGCTTCAAACATACGTAAAATTTTTGTTATATTTGGAACTGGATCGCAGTTTATCAGGCGCACGCAAGTGAACTCTCAGCCGATGGCAGACCTGCAAAGAAACAAGCACCAACAAGGACTAACATAAACGTCCTTGGGGTGAAATTGGCTAATACTTGGGGTGAAACTGGCTAATACTTGTGGTGAAACTGGCTAATACTTGGGGTGAAAGTCGATAAGTTGGGGCAGTGATATTTCGCGAAAAGATTTCGAGACAAGATACAGTCCAAAGCACTGTAGAGTCGTCCAGCTTCTTTGAAATATTCTGGCCGGTGTTAACCGTTTGCGCACGAATCACGGAGGTTCAGTGTCGGAGTTACTTATTCCTAAGTGGCTTGGTCAAAGACGGACACGGCACCAGCAGCCAATGGAGGTATAACAACAGCTGAGGTGTGTATATAGTATTGAAGTCTACTGTGTGCTAAGATTTTTACGCGAAAAGTCACTGGCCCTACTGATAAGCAAACAGCCGAGGCTCGAAAAAATATGGAAAAGTGGAGTCTAACATACGAGTCATTGAACTTGTCTAGCCATCATCTGTAGAGGTCCGTTAGATTCGCTTGTTCTTTCGACGGCGTGTTAGACTTCAATGAAATATACTCGCGTGCTTATTTCATGATTGGACCGCAGTTGTCTGCACATGCCCTGTATGACTATGTAGCCGGTAACAAACGGGCAGAGAGGTCATGACCGTGTCACGTGCTACCAAAGAGTATTAAAAAAAAAAAGAAAGCATCTCACTTCGTTCGCAGCCAGCGAGTAAACATTCGTGGCTCGAGCGTGTAAACTGAGCACTCCCGATAGCCCTGCTTTGGATCTATTTGTACGCATACTATGTATTCTTCTACCTTACGTAAAATTATCATTAATCACTTTATTCATGCACCAGTCAAGCAAAAAGGTGAAATTATTAGAAAATTAAATATTTTACAAATTTGGTAATTCTTACACTTATATGGATTAAAAAAAAACAGAAAGCTAAATAAATAATTTCGGTATTCAGAAATGTTTACCTAATACTTTTAATTCAACGTTAAGACGTGGGACTACTTTCCCTCCGTCGTTGCCAACTTAACTGGACGCATAAGAGTCAGCGTGCCCGTTAAAATATATGCAGGAAGGGGAAGCATCGTTTTTCAAAGGTTAATTTCAAAAGTACCTACTAAGTGAACAGTTTATAAAGAATTGAAAAGTCTAAGTTGCTGCCAGAAGAATCCGCGGAATTCACGTATCCCTAATAACCTGCAGTGAAGAAAGACTTTTTTTTCCCGAGCAACGGTCACTTCAGCGAGTGTCGAAATATCCTGGAACACGCGGCGACCGCTGGCGACGGGGTTCGACACGATCTCTCTAATCGGGTGAACTCTTTTCACAGCGACGCCCTCGAAGCGGATTTGACTGAGCTCCCAGTGGTCGACGCAAAGTTCCGACCAGTTTGTTCCCACGCGAGTCGTGAATCGAGGGGAAGGAAACAATGCTGCCTCGCCGACTACGGCTTTTTTTTTTTTTTTTTTTTCCCCCCAAATCTCTTGTAAAGAAAGAGCTTCCGGTCTCATGGAATCATCCACGTTTGACTGCTCGGGAAGATTGTCCACCAGGAAATTACAACCTGCATTGACGTCTACGGTTATTTTTTTTTTCTCGGAAACCTGTACATAAAACCCAAATAAGGGGCAAAGCTAAATAACGTGTTTCGCCAACTTTGTTAGTGTGTCATATCTATCGAGTTATTTCTTATGCTGTAGGCCTACATCTTTTAAGTTCATATCTGTGCCAGGTGTCACGCTAAATGGTCGTGCACGAGTGAATACTCGTATAGACGAAAGGTTTCTTGTTGTCAAAATATAAAAAAATATTAGTTTTTTTTTTGTGTTGGCGGTAATTGAGAAGAGTATTTTTTTGCTGGCCTCTTCACCCATGCGGACCTATTCAGATGTTGCAAATAAGAGATGTTTAGTTGCAAGCTGTACTTTAAGCCGACACGCCAATTGTTTCGTTATTCGTTGACGTTTTCAAAACCTGATTTTAAAAGTGTTCAACTAACCGTGAACAGCCTACATAGTCCATTCACGGTTACTTCCAGCTTTTCAGAAGACCTGCTAACTCTCGGGGTATTCCTCCGCCTCATGCGAAAACAAAGCTTAGCTAAAACAAGCCTAGAAAATAACACCAAAGGGACAGCGCGCCGCATTTGTCGGCTTTCAGTTTAATAATGTTTTGCACGAGAACAGTTCTCGTGCAATAGTTCTTACTAGGCATCACCAACACACCTATTTTATCTCTGTTTTCATTCCTATCGACTATAAATGGAATGTTATAATTTATAAATAAAATATTAGTTAGTGTTCAATTTAACTTAAAATAAGATACTTTAATGTTAACAGATGTAAGAAACGCTTGTGGTANAAAATATTAGTTAGTGTTCAATTTAACTTAAAATAAGATACTTTAATGTTAACAGATGTAAGAAACGCTTGTGGTACGTGAAATATTCAGGATACAACCACACACGTCAAACATGGGGTGATTTTTCAAAGGTTTGTTTGAATGGGGCCGCTGTGGTGTAGTGATTAAATTACTCGCCTCCGACCAATGCGAACAAGGGTTCGATTCCCCGGATTTTCGCATGTGGGAATAGTGCCGGACGTTGCCGCTGGTCAGCAGATTTTCTCACGGGTCTCCCGTTTCCGTCGCCCTTGCTCCACGCTCACCTCGCTTTACCCTCATCGGCACTTAAGACCTCGATGTAAAGAGCCTCCCAAATCTCTTCATCCACTCACAGGTTTGATTCAGAAAGCGTGATGATACTCTGAATACCATAGGGTTATACAGAGTGATTCTAAAATCATGGGACAAACATTGAGGGGTGGTAGAGCTCACTAAAACAAACAATTATTGTATAGGAATATATGGGCGGGAGTGACGCGTTGCGGCAAAAACACAAAACTAACGCATGTAATGCAACACAGTGTTTATTTACGTCACCGCTAAATGCCTTTTTACAGCAATATTTATAATAATTGCTCAAAATTGCTACCACCGACAGTAATGCAAGCTTGGTAGCGTCGGTGGAGTGATTGTGATGCTGATGCAGCAGGTCACTGGCGCACCGTTTGACTACCCTCAACTATCGCCACCATTGTCAGCCAATCACGCCGTATGTAGAGGTCGCCAAGCATGCGTGACTGTTGGTGGATACATTTCCAGCAACGGTTTTAACATTTTCTGTACGGAATCACTCGTTAAGTATGCTGCTAATGAACATTTTATGTTTTTGTTAATGTGTTATGTAGGGGTGCACTGCCTCAGAGGAGTATATATTGGAAATGTGCTTGCTCACGGCGACATACCGGTGCTGTTCTCCTGCTGCGGCATGTACTCCTGCATCTCCTGCACGATGCGGCCCACGTCCTGCGAGTCCTTGCTGATGCTGCACAGCTCCTCCTGCTTGAAGTCCGGCGTGATCTGCTTGCACAGCAGGATCTGGCTGATCACGTTCCCGAAGTTGGACGGCCCGGGCCGGTTCTCTGCAGCCACAAACACCGTATAACAACATGCGGAACTTATTTCTACAGTTGGTACATCGCTTAATTAAACACCATGTAACAACACTCGGAACTTATTTTTACAGTTGGTACATCGGTCAATTAAACACCATATAACAACACTCGGAACTTATTTCTACAGTTGGTAATGACCGGGCCGGTTCTCTGCACCCACAAACACCGTATAACAACACTCGGAACTTATTTCTACAGTTGGTACATCGCTTAATTAAACACCATGTAACAACACTCGGAACTTATTTTTACAGTTGGTACATCGGTCACTTCGGGAAGCCTTGTTTACTCCGCAGACTAAAGATGAGGCTAAACGACTGTCGTCTTCTGCGCACGTACCCAATATTCACCTAATACGTCCCAAGACAACTGTCAAAGTCAAATGGTCATCAGTTCATATCTTAATTTTCAATATACAATTTTTTTTATATGAATAAAATACTTTCATCCCTTTAAATTTAATCTAATTTCTTTAAAAATAGGTTATATGAAGTATGCAAACTTCTCAAGGCACTTGTTTACATAAACAGTGTTCTAATCTCATATCCTATTCACGTCGTTTTTAATAGNAGGCACTTGTTTACATAAACAGTGTTCTAATCTCATATCCTATTCACGTCGTTTTTAATAGTCGTGTTGGCAGAAAAGCAGTCCAATGTTCGGACACGGAGTAGCTACTGCGCATCTCGGGTGCGCACCCCCCTCATTNTAATTTCTTTAAAAATAGGTTATATGAAGTATGCAAACTTCTCAAGGCACTTGTTTACATAAACAGTGTTCTAATATCATATCCTATTCACGTCGTTTTTAATAGCCGTGTTGGCAGAAAAGCAGTCCAATGTTCGGACACGGAGTAGCTACTGCGCATCTCGGGTGCGCACCCCCCTCATTNCGTGTTGGCAGAAAAGCAGTCCAATGTTCGGACACGGAGTAGCTACTGCGCATCTCGGGTGCGCACCCCCCTCATTTTCCTTCTACGGTTTACTTTATTCCTTATTCTGTCTGCAAGTGATTCCGTCACATTGCCCTGGACTTAATAATTATATATAGTTCGCTGCTAACTGATAAATTTTCAAATCCACCTTTGATAAATATTCCTGCCTCATACTGCATACATTTCAACGCTAAAAAAAATGACCGGCATGCTTCTAGTAAAGTTGGCACCAATGCAGGAAAACTTTTTTTGACTTATTCAAATCCTGACTTAACAGTGTTACGTTTGAGTTATGTACACTAAGTTCAGTTCCATTTTATTTAACGCACACTAGAGTAATATTAAGAATAATAGCAGCGTTTTTAACGTCCCTAGTAATTTCACAGTCGCACATGATCGACGCAGTGATTAGGTCCATTACAAGGAAGATGTATATATATATATTCGAATTCGTTGCCAATTTAATCCAATCAGGGTTTGCTTTGAAATATATGCAGTGATGAGCAGGGAAATATATATTTTCAAAAGGTTGATTTCAAAAACTTTTTAATGAACTGTAATTCAGTTCATACATTTTTTTACATACAAATTCGCTATTGTAGCATACGAAGATAACTTACGTTTACTGCGACGTTATTTTTATTTGTGCTTAGTATAATATCAATATTATCGTACTGTGAATGAACTGAACAGTTATTTTGAAATTCATCTTGTGTACCTGCTGTTACTGCTGCCACATCTGTGACCATAGTCGGAAGTTCATTTATTATTTTTATTCGTCGCAAGCAAGAATGTTATTAGGAGGTAATTGATCAAATACTCGTAGGTTATTTAAATTATGATATGTCATAAATATGTTTGATAATCAATATTAAATGTTAATAATTAAACTCGAAAGAAATAACACAAGATGGAGAGGATCCATGCATACTAAGGACGTAATCAAAAGTTTTATACTTGTAATGCCTGGTTTTCAAATTTATTTCCTTATATTTTTCTGAGCAAACATAAATATGCGACGTGTGTTAAAGTATTGTATATATTATCATTAGAGACAACTGATTTTCGATAAAGATTTCCCGCGCACGATAGACTTCAGCATCCTATACATGCGCACCTGCAGCTTGCATTTTACTTTCCGAGTGTGCTAGCAAAAATATACGAAATCACTTCTTTTGGGCAATAAGATTGGAATTAGGTTACACCAATACTTTGATTCGCGGAACACACGTTAGATGCTAACAGTAATCCAGTCACTGAAACGTTTCCTAGCTAAAGTGTTCTCTGCGATGTAAATATTCATGAAATAATTTTTGCTGAAAACAAGAGTAGGTATGATTGTTTAATATAAGGCCCTTTCGCAGACGTTTCACCACTTTCATAAGTAGAAGTACTGACTTAAACAAGATATTATTACTCGTGCGTAACAGACCTAATATCTTTAAAATGAATAAGCATGTTGAAGTGTTTATATCCTATGTGTATATCGTATGCATTTGGGCTAGCGTGTATGCATACACTAGGCAAGAGAATCATAAATTGTAATTTATATCGATAGTTTTTCTATATTTCTCTCCCCCCCCTCTCTCTCTCTCTCTCTATATATATATATATATATATAAGCTTTTTGATAAAATTTTAATATTTTTACTTTGGACTTGCGTTATATTGCTCTAACTATTCATGAGTTTGATCTTATATTCTATTATAGTGTTAACTGGTAATTAGTATTTTATTTGATCTTTAATTTCTCAATTTTTGTTTTGATAAATTTTTTTTCGTTTTCCTATTTTCTACAATTTTTGCTTCAAACTGGTTCCCCAGTACAGCGATGCGTTGCGATGCGATGAGCTGTAGCCAATCAGGATGAAGCAGCAGTCCGTCGCTGTGCATCGGCGACGAGTGCGTCGCGCGTATTTATGGCGTTACGATTGCATGCGACGGTCGGTGATAGTCGACGACGGAGAAGAAGAAGAAGAAGAACAACAACAACAAGTGTTCGTTTACGTGGAGAATAAGAACAACTATTTGTTTATATGTCGAAGACGACAAGCCCGCCTATGCTTACGTCTATGTACATGCATTTTTATTGTCGCTGTATTGATGTACGAAAGAGAAGACATGGCTTCCTATACACGTGGGCAATTATCACAAAGAGCGTCTATTAACAACATTAGAATAATTCTCTTTCGTGTTATATGTCTCTTGTGCTCGCNGAACAACAACAACAAGTGTTCGTTTACGTGGAGAATAAGAACAACTATTTGTTTATATGTCGAAGACGACAAGCCCGCCTATGCTTACGTCTATGTACATGCATTTTTATTGTCGCTGTATTGATGTACGAAAGAGAAGACATGGCTTCCTATACACATGGGCAATTATCACAAAGAGCGTCTATTAACAACATTAGAATAATTCTCTTTCGTGTTATATGTCTCTTGTGCTCGCTGTACACTGATGCATAGTTTTCATCGCACATCGCGTTCATACGGCCTTCTGCCCAATAAAATTCTACAGTGTCAATGTTATTCGCGTGTCTTTTGTTACCTCCGTGAGGTCTTAAAAATGTAATTTTCAACCTTGAAATAGATAGCAGCGCCATCTCAGACGGCGTGCGTCGCTGACAGATTGTCGCACAGTAGTGAGACAGTGAGTGCAGCTTCGTCGCGTCGTCACACATCGCATAGCATCACATCGCGTCGCTATATTGTGTCATCAGTTTAAGGAGAATATGAATTGGTCTTTGGACTTAATAATTATTAGAGGAAAGGTTCTTTTAACACACAGCAGGGATTTACTTGATTTTAGGGACTGTTAAATTCTTTCCCATAACTGTTAATGTAAAATTAACCAAGGATATCGTTGGAACAGATCGCTTCATTTCAGCAGGGTTAATAGTATCAATTCACTTATTAGCGGTTCCTATTGATACAACAAACATGTAAACACAGACTTATATACACAAGGTGTTTTTAAACTACATGTCGAAATTAGGGAATCTATGGGCTAATATAAACTATAAATCCTAGTGGCAAAATGTTGGGAAAATTCTAACTAGTATTTTAAAATTGAAATTGAAGTTAGGCAAAACAGTGCTGTGAGTCCGCAACTTCACGTACCTGCGTGCACAACAAGTTGCATACCACGAAGGCGAACGTAACTGGTGCGCTATGTGGAGAGCGCCTGTACATAGGCCACCGTGAGAACGCGTGCAGAACCTACATCTCCAATACTGTACTGATGTTCGTGTTGTTGGAAATAAAATGCAATCACTCCTGGCAGCCTTTACTACTCAATTGCCAACCCTTCATTGTTAATGTAGTTTGGCGCGCGTGTACTAACGAGCAACCACTAGCGGCGCTCATGTACCTCGAGTTTACGTTGTCCTATGCGCATGCGTCTCCGCATGGCGAGCCATTTCCGTTCGCCTTCGCGATAGGCAACATGTTGTGCACGCAGGTACGTAAAGTTGCGGACTCCCGGCGCGGTTTTGCCTAACTTCAATTTCAATTTTAAAATACTAGTTCGAATTTTCCAACATTTTGCCACTAGGAATTGTAGTTAATATTAGCCCATATATGCCGTGGTTTGAATTTCGACATGTAGTTTAAAAACACTTTGTGTATATATATAAATATATATATACACACACGCACAAATATGTGGCCACGAGTACGAGACACATCTTTACTACTAACACCGCTTTGCTACTGTTGAACTTGTCCAGCAGGACGATGGAACAAGCGCTTCAACACCACATTTCTCTTTCCTGACATAGTGAATGAACGGAGAGAGTTTTTTGTGGGTTTTAAAATTGCATAATTGCAAGGGACCGTCAATTCGGGCATTTCGTCAGTCAGAGATCTCCTAGCAGTAAAAAATCCTTGGTCCACTGTTAGTGACATAATTTGCTAGTAGAAACGTTATGAAAGCACTGGCATCAAGATTCGCCGTTAGACTGAAAGAAACTATCTAATGACGACCGGCGAGCTCTGAAGCAGGTTGTGCAAACCAATCGTCAGACAGCTATGTGATCAATGACAAAGGACTTCGGAAGTCGCAGCTCAGGCACAGAGGCCAGTGATAAGACTCTCCGCCGGGAGGTGATAACACAGGTGTATTCGTGGTAGTGCTGCTGCCGAGAAGGCATTGATTTTTTTGCACCAATGCCTGACGTCGTTTAAAGTGGCGCAAGCACCGGCGTAGAGCAATCCCAGATATAGTCCATGTATGGTTACTTCCAACTTTTTTGAAACCCTGCTAAAGTTCTACTATCAGGATATTCCTCCACCTCATGCTAACAAAGTTCGACTAAGCCTACAAAATACATCAAAGGGACAGCGTACTTGCATTTTTGCGCATTCAGTTCAACATTATTTTGCATGAGAACTATTTCATACTAAACACCTCTTTTGTCTCTCTTTTTATTTAAATCAATAGTAAGTTAAATATTATAATTTATAAACCAATAATGTAAGTAAAAGTTCAATTAAACCCAAAATAAGATAATATTATGCTAATTGAAGTATAAAACTCTTGCTATACATTACATATTTAGGGAAAAACTAAACACGTCATACATAGGGTGACTTTCCAAAGGTTCGATTTAAAAAGTATGAAGATACCGTGAAAAGACTATAGTATACAAGCTTGCAATTTGACTTGAATTTTCCTTGCCGGGGAAGCCCATAATATCATGTGCGATTTGAGCTTGATTGAAGCCACATTTCTTACGAATTGCACATACTTGCTAATGACAAGCTTGAAAACAACTTGAATTATATATGCAGCTTGCCAAGACAAGCTTGAATCAAGGTGATTGTGCTATTGGCAATGGAAGGTATTATAGGGTAATGAGTCACACAGTACATGGTCTGGTACTCTGATGGACGTCTGTCGACCTGGCGGATGCATGACGAACGGTATTTACCAGAGTGTGTTGTGTTGACGGTGAAGTTTACTGGCGATAGTATAACGATATGGGGCTGTTTCTCTTGGTTAGGTCTTGGGCCACCGCATTCAATCGATGACTCGATGAACTCTGCCAGAACCAACGCTGTCAAAATTTCAGAAGTTTTCCTGAACTTAAGCGGAAGTTTTCAACTTATACGTCAATTAAAAAAAATACTATTTATGAGGCTGCAAATATAGAAATATTGAGCATTTCCGCTATACAAAGTTTGGAACTTCACTACCCATTTGACTCTTTCACGAATAATTGCAGGAAAGCTACCCTGATAGGATGAAAAAAAAAAAGAAGTATTATTATTATTATTGCTTTCACAATACGCACATAGACGATGATCGTAAACCCAGTGCCCAAACTCCAGACACACTTTCTTTGGACTAATAATATCACAAAAGCAGTATACACTTATATTCGGAAACGTATTTTTATATAAA
This sequence comes from Clitarchus hookeri, assembly GCA_002778355.1. NCBI lineage: Eukaryota > Metazoa > Arthropoda > Insecta > Phasmatodea > Phasmatidae > Clitarchus > Clitarchus hookeri. The sequence continues at coordinate 240,261 of NQII01001614.1, forward strand.
ATAGCTGTGTTCAAAGTTGCGGCGAACAACACCTGAAGAAGAAGGCGGTGCAACCATGCGTGTAGGACAAGTTGCATAAGTCGTAGGCGCGCAACGCTTATTACTACACGGCACTAAATTATTACATACGCATTGTCGCGCGCCTACTTCCTATGCAACTTGTCCTACACGCATGATCGCACAGCATTGTTCTCCAGGCGTTGTACACCACACCCTTGAACACAATTATATGATATGAAAATATGTTTCCGGATGTGCATGTGTTTTGTGTTACTATTGGTCCAAAGTAAGTGTACGTCTGGAGTCTGGGCGCTGAGTTTCCGAACATTCTGTGTTCTGGTGTGGTAAACTTGCAAACGATTTCTCAGATCGAAGACATTCTGGAAAAAATTATATGCTTCCCACATTATTACAACCTTTTGGATATGCCCTTTTCCGTATCAGCGCGACGATTCTACCGTCTGTAAAGCATAAATCAAAGGAGATTTACATTTTTAGGAACAGCTGCAAGAATATCTAGGAAGCAAAAAGAGTGAAAGATGAGAGGATAAGGGAAGTGCAAGAAGCAAAAGGACCAGGTATAATTGAAGAAGCACAGGAAAGATAATTGGCACGGAAACAGTAAAAGCATGCTAATAAGAAGATTACCGATGAGCAAAAAAAGGCAACGGAATGGCAACCACAAGAGAGATAGAAATGAGAACGTCCTGAGACCCAGATGGATGAATGGAATGAAACGAGTGAAAATTGTCTCTTGAAGGATGGGAGGACGTAGATAAATGAGAAATACTATTGGGCAACGGAAAGTATGGCGTGTATGTTATGTATGAATGTTCTCTTTACATTTCTACACCGTTCGACGAATCTGGAGCAAATTTGGCGATACCCTTCACTATCCAACTTAAAATACTGTGTAGGCCAATGTGGGCCCGAAACCCCAGAAACCGGATCGTGTATCTCTCATTACCGATTTCCATCCCTTTCCAAAGTTGAATCTAATGATCTGTTAAGTTCTGGCCTCTAGGCGGATGTAGCCTACAATCTGAACTGTTCCTGTTTCTCGGCTCATATACTCATTGCAATATTTCGTGATTTTGAGGTTGTAAAATACTCATGTGCTTTATTATTCGTGGATTGTGGGATTTCGTAATGTGGTAGGTACATTTGTGTCTACTTCAAGTTATTCAGGTAATAAATGCACTCCTGCCAAATACGCATTACTTACCATACGTCAAATATAATATTACAAAATAGCGCCAATTAGGATTTGTAGGCCACTGCGACGTTTAGAATAATTATACCCGTGCAAGGCCGGGTATTTAAGATAGTATTCAATAAAACAAACCATTAGAAATAGACAAAGTAGTTCAGACTCTGTTCTTAAATTTACGAGTCTGACATTTACACTGAGACGGGGCGTGTCATTTTCGTCAAATGTTCCGCCTGCCCGCTTCGTACAGCCCGCCTAGCAACACGTCTGAAACGTGTACTATCCACGCCCGTATTTCCTAAAATTCTTGCGAAACGATACGCAATTACGTGAAGCAGATGTCCTACCTTTCGATGCGGAAACACCACGTCGTCTTCCTGCGCTGCCTTGGGCAAGGCAACGATGGTGGCCGGTCAAGTTGTAGCAGCGCCGACGGCGAAGACGCCGCAGATGGTTGTCAGGCCACGTACAGAGCTATACTGCCGGCGCGGCGATGAGTTCCCAAGCCCGCCGCTTAGCAGCGCCAGTGTCACCGTGACGTATTGGTGCGTTGTCGTACAGAAGCACCACAACGCGGCACGTGGCGATATTTACAAGAAAAAGAGATTGTTTTATTACATTTCAGCGTTCTGATTGGCTAAATAAAAAATGTAACGTTCAAAGCCCCTGATTGAGAAGAGCAGCTATGTTTTTGGTGCCACATAATACAGGGTAAGCTGCAGGCTCGTTGAGAAGCAGCTCCTGGTCTTCATGTTGAGATAAGTGTTATCAGACCATTCTGGCCACGGAATGAAAAGGGAACATTTGGGAGTCCCTCAGTAGTTTGACAATAACGTTTGTAACAGTTTTTCTGGATAGAGTTTGTTATTTTTATGGATTGTAAATGGCTGTACGAGTATTTGAAAATAATCAGTACAAGCCAAAGTATTTTGCTATAAAAATTGTAGTCAATGTATTATTATTCAGAGGTGACCACTGTTTTTTATCATGGCTTTATTAACCTTCTTGTATGTCACCCAGTTGTTTCTTATATGAAAACATATTTTCTTAACAAAACAGCTTGTGTTTATTTTAAGACATTCGACAAATACTTATACTCTGCTGAAAATGCTACCTTTAAGAGAAGGTTTGAAAGGTTTAGTTTTGTTTCTTTGTGTAGCCATGGTTAGCGCCACAGGGTGTCGCTACGCACAGCAAGGCATTTTCATAGCCCGTAAAATGCAGACATTTAGGAGCAGGGACGTTTTCAGGGATTGTTCAATTAACTGCAAACAAATTGTAATCTAGAGAAATTGCACGTCAGCTGCTCGTCGGAACTGCCCGCTTGATTGGAACTAGCCCAGACGAGGTACGTCAGCACGGAACCTCTTACCCCTAACTCCGGATTAATATCCACGCTTGATGTTAAATGAAGAGGCCTCCTTACTCTCCCGTGCTTCTGCTTTGAAACTCTCGACCCTGGCATGTTTCGGAGTAGCCTCTTCAGCCCTCGGCTGCCATTCAACATAGCTGATTGCTTCCGAATACTTCCGATAATTTACACCTATCTTAGGTATAACACAAACGTGCCGCTTAACAAATATCAAGCGTCGGCTCATGTTTGAACATTTTACTTTCATATTTACATAACTTAACTTTTTAATTATTTATTGCACGAAGTTTAAAAAACACTGAAAGTCGAGTGTCTACACGAGAAAGTTATAAGTATGTCGAGTTTGTAGCAACTAGGCGTTACGGAAGGAAGCATAGGTTGTGCACTGTTGAGTGAACACTTTTGTAATCAACCGTTGAAAAATGCCGCTGCCCCTATGAGCAGGGGCCGCGGTGGTGTAGTGGTCAGACTACTCGCCTCCCAACCAGGCGAACCGGGTTCGATTCATGGCGGGGGCACTCCCGGGTATTCGCGCGTGGGAATCGTGCCGGACGATGCCGCTGGTCGGCGGGTTTTTCCCATCCTGCATTCCGCACTCCATACTGACCTCACTTTACCCTCATCGACTCTCAAGATCTCGATGTTAAGAGCCGTCCAAATCTCCCCACTCCATATATTTTAACCTATACGCTGGAATGCGCTCAGGAAAGTTGGCAACGTTAAACTAAAAGTGCCAGGTGGACATTTGTAAATACTGAACTTGTTTATTTTGCTTTATATTTTTTTAAAGTATATAAGTGTAAGAATTAGCAAATTTGTAAACTATTTACTTTTTTAGTAGGTTAAGTATTAGGTCCATGGCAATTATAATGTTACATACGGTAGAAAAATATACAACATGCTGCATGCAAGTAGCTCTTAAAGCAGAGCTTTCAAAAGTGCTCAGCTTGCCGTGAAAAATCTACAATTGAAATGAACACTTTCGAAAGCCCTGGATAAGATAAACTTTCATGCACATAGCGTATTCTTCCGCCTTATGTAAACTTAACGTTACCGTGGGCCTCAGCACTATTCATGAGTCAGTCAAGTGAAAATGCGGAATGATTAGAAATGTGAATATTTTAAAATTTGGCTAATTATTTTACTTTTGCATTAAGACAACAGAAAGAAAAAGAAATACAGTATTCAAAAATGTTTACGTAACACTTAATTCAACCTAGGACATGGAACTACTTTTCCCTCTGTCGTTACCAACTTTACTGGAGAGGTTTGGGTGGCTCTTAACAGTGAGGTCTCGAGTTGGAATTAACTATTTGACAGAACACGCAGCAAAATACAACTTTTTGTAAACGAGCTCCGTGACGTACCTAGAAACTTAAACTGCAAACTGTTCGCGGTGCGTATTACAGAAAGTACTAAGGCTCACTACATCCACTCATTTCCAGGCTGTTCGAAAATGTTCAACGCAACGGAGGAAATTTGTGGGTTGACGTCTCAAAGAACCGAGCAGGTAAATAGCAATCCTCAGTACTGTTAACGTATTAGGTATATTTAAAAGTAAAATTATTTCATCAATTTCAGCACGTTGATCTACGATACCCTCGTCGTACTATGGGCAGGAGTGACTCAAGAGTTATGCAGGACTGCCTAGAAACTCACTCTCCATTCTAACAGGCACACAACCCGCGTTCTCTATCGCCTGGAATCCCTGATGACTCCAGAGTAAACTGTAATGATGCTGAAGCAATTGGCGAGATAGCTTTGCAGGCTACCATGGGTAAGACTTACACAGAGGGCAAGATCTCTAGGAAGGCCAGGATTAATTCGCTATCTGTTATGTATAAAAAAGTCACTATTACCGATAACAAGTAGTTCCTGTCAGCGGAAACCAGCTTTTAATGCGAATAATATGCATAATGACATAACGAAGAGTCACACAGAAAAGGCTGAGTATTTCAAGCACGAGCCTTCTCCACAGCCACCTGCTGTTTTTAATGGTCCACATGTATGAGGAAGACAAAACTTCATGCCGCAACTATAACTTGGCCAAGGCTGGCTAATTACGGTCAGATACGTCGCGCAATAATATGAGATAGAGTAAAACAGTGCAAATCATAGACCCCAGGAAATTTAAGGGCCTACAAATTTAGGACGCGAACGAGAGAAAGTTCTAGTATTTTGATATGTTGTTCACCGAGTCTAGTAGTATCACTGCGCCGAGAGTCAGATTTAAATTATTTATTTGTGTCCATAAACTTAATCCGACTGTGCTACTAGGGATGCACTCTGTCTTTCAACCAAACGCAAGGCAACATCCAGTACTGTGTCAGCGAAAGCCAAGGGCGGTCGTGTAGACAGATCAAAGCCAGATGCTATTATAGACTACAGCATCTATGAGACTGGTGTAGATAGGTCTGATCAACTGCTGAGAAACAAACAAAAAAAAAATTTTCTTCCACCTTTTTCATTGTTTTTTGAGAGATTGATTTCAATTCAAAAGTGCTCAATTAACCATGAGTGTTTATATATATATATATATATATATATGGCAATACGGAATTTTGCTATTCGCGTTTTCTCAGTGAACGTTCAAAACTAATTGGCTAGTTTACCAACAACTGTGTTCCATTGCGTTCGGCCTTCTTGTATAAAACTAAGCAAAGTTAACATCAGTGAAAAATTATTTTTTTCTTATAGTAGGTCCATTCGAATCATTACATCAAATTTCACAACCTCTTTAAAATAAAACAAAGCCATTCTTAGACAGTTTGGGTCGAGATTTAGGAAAATAACTGAACTGGATTTTATAAGTAGAATATGACGCTTGTCTGGCTCCATAGCGTGCCAACCACCGTGGCTCAGTTGGCTACATGTCAGCTTATGAAGCGAGAGGTTCAGGGTTGGAGTCCTGGGCTAGACATGGGCTTAAATTTGTGTTTGTCGTGCAGGTATACTATATTAGTCTCTGTACATGGAATTTCGCCATTCAAATTATAGTAGAAAGCATGAAACAAGACGAGTAGAACATTAAAAAAAAAGTAGATCTGCCAGCACAAATACCTCTCACGCGCGTAATTAAGGTTCGAATCTCGTCAAAGGATCTCTAAATTTGTCAAGTGGATCATCGTTGTCATGTATAACAACCACAGATTCCATCGCTGTGGCGTTCCACGCAGGTACAATCATCTTCATCTAACCATTTTATTAAAAGCAGAATGCGTTTTATTAATTTGTTAGGCCTTGTCGGTTTTCTTTTGAGGTGATTCTTTTTTTGTCTTTAAATGAGTTAAATTATTCTGTAACGAGCACCCCATTTCACATTATTTCAATTAAGGACACGTAGCTACAAAATATTTTAATGTATTCGAGTGTAGCTTGCCTGTGTGAGCTCAATTGCATTTCATAACTGCGGGTATTAATTTATTTCTACTTGCGTAATACATAAGTAATATTCAGGTTAATTAAATTTATTTATTCATTCTTCTACCCGTATTAAAACTTAAGGGAGAAGCTGAATCTGGCCTGTCAATTACTATGAGTGAGCTGCGTGTTTAGATGCGTAAACTGTAGACTTTCGCACACAAACGCGTCACGCGTCGGCCCGTGAAACACATACATCATTATCGGCGTAGTTCTGATAGGCCCTGTCGTGTAAGAAAATTAATTATCACAAAAATAGGCTGTCAGTTAACAGAATGAATCTTGAGAGGTGCGCATGTATAGGTTGTTAAAGTCACGCCTGGACGGAACTCATCTCGCAGAACTCGGGTGTCTCTACTTAAGGCCCCCGTCTACCTGGTGCTTGAGCTGCGTTGCAGGGTGTTTCAAATTCACGTTCTCCCAAGAAACTACTAAACGTGCTCCCAACGTGACTGCTGATCTACGAAAGAACACGTACTTCAGACGAGGGTTGTTGAGTACTTTCAAAATGTCACGCACCATGTAAAAACCATTTAAGAGTACTCCAAAACTGCTAAAAACTACTTTTTTTCTTTTTTTTCAAAGCGCATCATCTCAAAATATAAGCATCAGATAAAAATGAAACTAATCAAGGGCCCTGCACTAAACCTTTCCCACAGACTTTACATCAATTAAATAACCGGGTCACCATTGAAAGTCCCATAGGCACTCGCAGTGCGACTAGAACACTGTAAGCCAGTTCAGAGCCTTGCGCTTAGCGGCGATGGCGCACTTGATGCGCGTGGCAGTGTTGCCCTTATCGCTCCCGCGCTTCTCGGCGTCAAACAATGAAAAAAAGCTCCAGGTAGACGGGAACCTTAAGAATTAAATTTAACGGCATAACATTTTTATCGGACTTCGCAAAATTTTCATAGTCATAAAAAAAAATTCAATTCTAGATAATGGTTTCAGTAATATTTGCAAGCGAATATTTGCCCGTTGTGAATTCATCCTGGTCGGACTATTTCTTCCCTACACATTTATAAATTCAATTGCGCCTCAATATACAACACTGAAAGACCACGTCACTCTGCCAAAAAATATTTGCTTACGAAGTTGGCAAAAACAATACCCGAAAATAGTCCTTTCTTGGTTTTCGTGTACTGCCTTTCAAAAACCTGCCAATTTCAACTAACGAGTTCAGCGTTGATCGATTTTCCATGCATTCTTAACCTTTTTTTTCCTACCAACAACACTTTATTTTCAGTGAACATGATACCACACATAATTTTGAAAAAGCTTCTACCACAATGAATAAACGTTATAAATTGAAGTTCAGATTTCCGTTTCTCAGTCGTGCAGAGAAAGGCTAAAAGCGACGGAAATCCAATATCAGAGTGGGTTCCGAACCACACAGCCTCGACTGCTTGCTCATAAATTGAGTTACGGCGGAAGTTGGATGCGAAATGCCACCGCGTTGACCTCCTCGACACGTGATCTCATTATTGTAATGGCGTTAATCTGTTGCAAATTCGGGCTTTAATTCCGTTATAAAAATTTAATTTAATTACGGTAGCTTCAGAGAGATGTAACAATTTTTTTCCCTCGTGTATATTCAGCGATGTTCCAAGGAAATTTCTTTTATTATGCCATTATTATTCAGCGGGCCACGCTTCCACGCTTTTATTACCACGTACTAAATTAATATGCGAGCGAATTCAATTTGCCGAATGGACACGTATTGTGCGTGGTCGTATTTCCGCACCTCTTTGGTGCCGACGCCCTTCGTTGCGTCGCGCTGCGTGCCCCACCTGGACGCTGCGTCGCGCTACGTGCCCCGCCTGGACGCTGCGTCGGGCTACGTGCCCCACCTGGACGCTGCGTCATGCTACGTGCCCCGCCTGGACGCTGCGTGCCCCACCTAGACACTGTATCGCGCTGCGTACCCCGCCTGGACGCTGCGTCGCGCTACGTGCCCCGCCTGGACGCTGCGTCGTGCTACGTGCCCTACCTGGATGCTGCGTGCCCCGCCTGGACGCTGCGTGCCCCACCTGGACGCTGCGTTGCGCTACGTGCCCCACCTGGACGCTGCGTCACGCTGCGTGCCCCGCCTGGACGCTGCGTCAAGCTGCGTGCCCCGCCTGGACGCTGCGTCAAGCTGCGTGCCCCGCCTGGACGCTGCGTCGCGCTACGTTCCCCGCCTGTACGCTGCGTCATGCTGCGTGCCCCACCTGGACGCTGCGTCACGCTGCGTGCCCCGCCTGGACGGACTTAATCGCGCGGAATTGTTACAACAAGGCACCGCAACCACTGCGCACAGGGTCGCGGGTTTAATTCTGCTCCGGCGTTGAAACTAAAGCCACGCACGCGAACGTGTCTTCACTCCCGTCCTGTTATCTAGTGCGTCCCCCGCGCTGCCACGGTCTCGGGGGAAACGAGGAGAATTTGGTTAACCGTAAGGGAGTTTTCAGAATTCGCATGGTCTCGACGTGACATAAGGCTGTTCACGGTGAAATGAGCACATACACTGACTTGTATGCACGTTGTGTGTTCTTCCGCCTTGTGTAAAATTACCACTGACATGGGCCTCATTATTTTATTCACGCTTCGGTTAAGTGAAACAATTCAATTAATAAGAAAGCAAATATTTTATTAACATGCTCATTTTCACACTTCGATCCATTACAAATAAATAAGGCGAAATAAATAATTTAAGTTATCAAAAATGGTTACTTAACACTTTTTTTTTCCCGACGTTAAGATGTGGAATTATTTTCCATTCATCGTGACCAACTTCACTGGACGCATGTCCCTCGGTGCGATTCCCACGTGCGAAAATCC
>NQII01001614.1:256000-296434 GCA_002778355.1 Clitarchus hookeri
GGGGGGGGGGGGTCATTGTATGGCTACTCCGCTCTCCCGACTTAACACCTTCGGATTTATGCCTTTGAGACTAAGTGAAAACACTTGTGTACGATACTCCTGTTAATACCAGAGAACAATTTGACGTCAGGATTCGTGCAGCACTGGAGACCATCAACAACACTCCGGCTAACTTTAATGATGTGCGCCACAACATGGAGTAGTGCTGCAGAGCATACACTGCATGCGGAGGGGGTGGTTTTGAACAGCTGATGTGATGTTCTGTATGTAATAAACCAGATTCAAAACACTGATACACATGCACCTTTCTTAACCCCTGATGCCACCTTCTTCCTCATTGGGTTGCCTACCAGCCCTGCCAGCCATTGTAATAGTTTTTTGACATAAGAAGGTATTTACGGACATGGGAATATTAATAAAGTATGATAAATTTAATATGGCGTACAACCACTAACACTTGTTCCCTGACATCCTGTATAAATAATGGAGTTGTTCGACCAAGATATACTGACCAGCTTCTACCTTTTTGTATGTATTTTTAAAATTTTTAGTGACAGTTTAGTCTGAGCACATACATGCCAGACTCGAATAGTAAATGCACGAGCCAGTGGTTTTTTTTTGTCATTGGTAGATGTCTACACAAGAAGTCGTTCCCGTACATGAACGAGCTACTCAGCATATTGAAACACTTAACCTTCGTTTTTTAACTCGCAAACATTTAACACATATGAAATGTATGCGTAAGTGTGTTTGTAAGAACGCGTGTATTTCTTTTAAATGTAACACAACCGTTTCTCTGTGATTACGTAGGTATTTTGAAGGATTTCGTGGCCAGTATATTAGATGTAAATTATTTCAATTATCTATGTGAAATAATTTAATTTTCACGATAATTATTTGAAAGAGGTTTACACAAGGAACACATAAATGTAAATATTTGTAGTCAAATGATTATAGTTTAAAAAAAAATAGCACTGAAAAGACTAAATTTTTGAAATATGGCAACCCAAGTTTCTATGCTCCTAATTACCTTCGCCAACGAATTCACATGTCGTGTGATCTATGTCACGTACATAATATATCATTAGGTATCAAAGAAAATAATGTTAATATTTATTTGTTTCCCTTGGACAAAAGAAAAGTGTTGCAAAAACATCAATACCTATTCTAAATGAGATTCAGCTTACCAGTACCCGAGTGCACATTGTTAAATATCCTTGATACTTAATTAACATGTTACGTTTATGATATATATCACATTACATCTAATTTCGTTGGCAAAAGTAATTAGGATCATACTTGGGCTTCCATATGCCGAAATTTTCGAATTTTCGGTGCTATACTTTGAAAATTAAAATCATTTGACTAAAATATTTATATTTATGTGGTCTCTATATTAGTATCTTCCAGATAATTAAGTAAAATATTATCGTGAAATATATCCTTAACTGCGAGACGTGAAACCCAAATTTTACTTCTTTTCACTTCCTGATGCGATGCTGTCATGACTCGTGAAAATTATTTAAGATTTCCGGACGATCGATGTTTGTCGCGTTATCGACCCGAACACGGCGACCGTCGACTCAAACGACTTTCTACTCCCCACGCACATAGCAACGAACACGAAGGTGGCTGTTACACTTTTAATCAACATCTGGGCCGCGTGTTACAGCGGAGGGACTTTCTCACGGACGTCATGCAATACCGCCATTGCGTTTCGCTCTCGTGCGGCGGAAACTGCGTTGCTTTACCACATATCAATATTACGTAGCCAACAGGTTTTAACTCATTTTAATTAATGATCGTCATCTACATTAAATTAATGGGTTAGGGTTTCTGGCATGTCCCGCCTTTGCATAGATTGCACTTCTATTAAAATTTTTCCTTCTAATGTTTTTCATTGATCTGTCGACAATCAGTTGCCCTTATTGGTTCATAGTTATGAATCTGCGGTGGCTTTCTGTTGTAAAGACAACTGATTTATTTTAATTTTATTTCTTACGGCGTCACTTTTTATACGGTTCTATACAGTTCGTGACATCACGCATCACAATAATTTAATTGATATTGCATCTTTCGGAATTACTGTGTTTATTTATTTGGTTATAAAAATCACCTAATTTATACTATTTTCGAAAACTGAGGGGGAGGGTCTAAGCACAATAAAATAAAACTATGAAATGTTCGTAAATTGGTGGACACACACCCTCGTCCTATTTGGGATTCAAACTAACAATCCCTTAAATATCAGGCTTGCATGCAACCAGCTATGCCACTCAGGCAATAACTGCCGCATTCAAAGGCGTATGAACTCGCTTGAAAAGACACGTCGGAGGACATCTTGGATATACCAGTTGTTTTCAGCTACAAACTTTATTTCAGATAAATTAAAAAAAAAACTATTTTCGCATCGTTGAAGGTATCCTTCGCTACCAAGGGGTTCACCCTCCTTTGTTTCCCGAGAGCGTGGTCGCATGTAAACGCAGCTCGCTTACGACGCCCGTGAGTCGGTCATCGTGAAGCACAGATCACGATGCGCCTGTGGCCACGGCCCGGCAGTTGCAGTCTGTGGTGCGTGAAAAACGCGTGCTCGCGAGGGCGGTCGCGACGCCATGTCGCTGGTCACGCCGCTGCGGCTGCAGATCACACGCCAGATGATCTGATCACTCACGAGACAGTGACGTGATGCATGCGTGAACATTCCGCTATATTTCCAATCTACTGCCAAAAACAAAGTTTATTCTTAACGAAGGATATAATAGAATATAGATTTTTCACGGTAAAGTGAGCACTTTTGAGGCCCTAGTTCCTTTCTATTTCAGTATTTTTTAAAATCATTTAACCACTTTTTAAATAAATATTGCTATGTAAGTAATAAACACAGTGTGTATATTCCACCGCACTTAAAAGTAGACGTCTAAGGTTAAAATTAAATATTTTTATTGACTATTATTCCACATGAGAGGGCTTTCAAAAGTGATCACTTTACCATGAATAGCTTAAACAAATAGGAAGATTTTACATGATTATATTTGTTTTATGAAAATTGCAATTACCCAATTTACTTTTATACAAAACGGAATAATCCGGTACACATGCGACACCAGTGAATTCTGGCTTCGAAAATTCTTAGTTGCCAAACTAAAAGCATTGAGCTCCCAACCTGAGCAGAGTAAACCTTACTGTGTTTTCAAACCGTAGTATATTTTCACAAACATTTCACACAATGTGAGATATGGCCTTATACAGCTACTACACGATGCAAGATACGTGAAAAATACGTGCAAGTTGGCGCTATTATATACTGCGTCTCATGCGAGAATATATCATGCAACATAGATCTCATACGAAAGCAGGAGATAGAGTATGTCCTATTTCCAGGAGAGTTTTGCACAAAGCGAGTGATTCTATCGCTCGTTCTTTGTTGGAGGATATAAGCAGTGCAAAGATGAATCAGGCGAAAAATATAGAACATTTTTTTTGTAAGTGAAGCGGATTTCAGATTATTTTGAGAGATCGTTGGACGACTACAAGAAATGTTCTGCTTTATATGATAGCCCTATTTTAAAACCGCATGTATCCAAGAGATTTAATTATTAAATATGTATTTATTTCGAGGTCATCAACTTATTTCGCTGCAAGTTTGATCTATGGACTCATTTCTCACGGGGTTTCCCTGTTACTTGCACTATGAAGGCGCGGGTACATTGTAGTCGAGGAGCTTGATTTAAGTGATTACTAAGAAATTTTTTGTTGTTCCTACTAAGGTACTTTTTACTAATATCCCACATAATATAATTTGCACTCTCCATTTTTATAATCAGCGTGCCTCATACGTATGCGAGTATTTATGTTTATATGGATGGCTCTTACAGCCCTTTATATTCGAGACCGATCATGTGTGTTCTTCTTAAGCTGTATATATTTTCGTGAGAATAACCTCTCCAAGTTTTTTACACGTCTTTCTGAATCGCGTTGTTTATGGTATGTGTATTCAGGTTGTTCGGATTGTCAGTGCCCAAACTCCAGACACAGTTTCTTTGGACCAATAGTAACACGAAAGTCATATACACTTGCATCAGGAAATTTGTTTTTATATCAAATAACTGTGTTCAAAGTTGCGGCGTTCTACGCCTGCATGACGATGCGGTGCTATCATGCGTGCAGGACACGTTGCATAGCTCGTAGGCGCGCAACACTACATCATTACATAAGCCGTGTCTTGCGCCTGCTTTCTATGGAACTTGTCCTACACGCATTGTCGCACCGCGGTATTCTCCAGGCGTGGTACGCCGCAACTTTGCAAACACAATTATTTGATATAAAAATACGTTTACTGATATAAGTTCATCGAGATTTTGTCTTACTATTGGTCCAAAGAAACTAAGCCTAGAGTTTTGGGCACTTATTCCGCGCATTCCGTATATAATTAAAAAAGTATACGCGTAAAGAGTGGTTCTGAAGTAAAACGAAGTGTAAAAAAACAAATGTCAGTTTTTTTTTACCATATTATGACTTAGGCATTTACGATGGCAATGGGTGATTTATGGTCGCAGGCACGAGCAGCAGATGAAAATCAGACTGCCAACCTAATCTTTAGTCTGTTATGACCAGATTGTACAAATTTGATAGCAGCGTGGGTTGGAAGGGGGAGGTGACGGGGGGAGGGGGAGAGGCCAAAGCGCAATGGAGCACTGAATAATAGATAAACCCCCCTCCCCCCCACCGGCCGAGCAAATATTTCCCCGGGACACCAGCCAGCCGCAACGCGCTATTACAGCCTCGGCGGAGAAACTGTGTAGTGGTGATCCGTGCGTTTGATACGCGCCAGCCCGCCATTTGCCGCAGCTATACGATATTCACGGTAAAGTGAGCACTTTGCAAAGCCTTCTCATTTGGAATACGAGTCGATAAATATATTTAATTTTAGCCTTGGACGTTAACTTCCGAGTGAGGTGGAATATACACACTGTGTTTATTACTTACACGGCAAGATTTATTTAATAAAGGTGGTTAAAGGATAAAAAAATGGCTGAAAGGAAAAAGTAACTAGTACCTTAAAAATTATCAATTTAACGTGAACAGCATATAGCTATACGGCTAGTTGACTGTGTGGCAATATGGGGTTACTACTTTTGGAAAGAAAAATATATACCCCCATTTAAATGGTTTGCCTACGGTAATGTTGGTATAGGATGTTCACGGTAAACCGAGCATTTTTATAAGGCCTGCCAGGGTTACTTCAGGTAGTTGCACTCTATTGAAATTGTTGCGAAGTTAAGTTGGTTTTGGTGGCACTACGTTACGTCATCTACAGCCAGTCTCACTGGTAGGAATTCTTTCAGCTGCTTATAAGATTACCCTAGAAAACACCATTGCTCTTTTGCTGATAGTTTCTGACATTGTACAACATCGACCATCATTTTGCTTATTTTGCAGCATGCCGTAACTAAACGAATCATTTCGGAATAATATGCGAAGGGCTTAAAAAAAATTTCACTCCGTGACCTTTTTACTAAAATGCTTTTCTTTTCCTAGAATGCAGTAATGCATGTTTTTTAAGAGCACACATTTACACGCGGCACATAATTTTTTTTGTCATTAAAATTTTGTCCAAGAAATAACGGTTCAGTATTTCATGTTTTAAAATTATTCGTAATGCTTCGCAAAATTGATAGTATAGAATACTTTAAAACGATATCCCCAGCTGCTATTTGAACAAATAAACCTTTGTGCTCACAAATTAAATATACGTAATTTAGGAAAATAAACTATGTTGTGAAAATCCATTAAACTGGTAAAAAGTTTATTTTCAACTTTTGTGCACGTTTTGTCACTTTTTTCCCCCATGTTCACTGCAGTGTTTCTGCAATTAGTTTGTTATTCAATGCAATTACCCAACACGAACGACCTCGGCATATGAAACATAACACAATGACTAGCATACAGATAAACTATACAGGTTTTTGAATTTCATCTGTAATTTAAAAAGGGCGTTGCAAATCGTACGGCAATTGTATTTTAAATGACGTGACCACTAACGATTTCAGTAAATTTATTCTAGGAAAGCGCTAACGTTAATTGTAAGGCTTGCTAAAATTTTAAATTGTTTTAACGTCGAACAACTGATGAAATCTAAGGGGATACAACTTTAAAACGCATACAAAAAAAAACAGGTTTGACATTTAAACAACCGTGAAAGTGCATATTTCATACTTCTGATTGCAGGGAACTTGAATGTACAGCCCCCTGGCTAAGATTTATTAGGTCTGCCAATAAACCTTTCTTCTGTCGACAGTAGAAACAAACTTGTTATGCGTATAAATAAGGTTGGGAACAAAACAACATTTTTTTTGAGAGTTTATAAAAAATTTAAGCTATGTCAACTATTAAATAGAAAGATTGTATTTAATTACGAAGTCAATTCATATTTAATTTATGATTATTGCAAATTTTTAGTTTTTAACGTAGAAAGTATGGTACTTTGCTGACACAAGCGCTTGCCTTGTGGTGAGAACTTTCCCTTTGCCAAACTTTTAACATTGATCCTCCCAACTCGTAGAAGAAGTAACCCTAGTATAAGTATTGCGTTAATGCAAGTACACAATTGCTACGCTTAAAGTGTATTGATGAATATCATACCTCCGCAGAATAGTGAAGTACACAGAAAATAAATTGTGTGGCGGTCACTTTGATGAGGGCTTATCCATTCGCTGATTGGCTGCGCGAAGCTCTGGAAGTAGCCTTGAGTCTGATTGGTTACTGCGTGCAGCTGAAGACTCCCTATTGGGTGGGTTGCCGGCTGGCGAGTAGGTTAACAGGCACTGATTGGCGAACAGGCGTATCCGGCATGTTGCGGGCAAGTGACGCCATTTTGTTGGCCAGGCGCAGCTGAAGTTTACGGCACGAGTGACAGTTTCGTTTCTGTACCCTTAATTATTCTGTGCTACCGCCTCACTGTGTATTCGGCCAGATAATCAGTTTTATTAGCTGCGGTATTTATGTGAAGCAATTTACTTCATTACCTCGAACACGCAGGATTCCCCTATAGAACTATGAATGCTTGCCATAGGGTAAAATACATTTTATAGGAGAGTAATTTTGTCACGCTTTTATTCTACGCGTTAGAGCATGCCTGAACGGGGCTATTGGGTAGTAGCGAATTATAATTCGGAGATCTAGACAGACATTCGGACGATTTCGCAAGCCTACCTATCGAAAAGAAAGTAGGCCAAAAACTACTTGAGATAAAACAACGGATGTTTCCTTGACAGGAGATACGCGTATTAAATTTCTTTCGTGTTGCTGGAAACACCTTGCAATGTTTGTTGGCGTAATTATGCACAATACTATATTATAATATATTTATTATATTCTGTATTTAGGGGCACCTGTTTTTCGCGAAAATATTTCAGGACAAGTTGTGTTCCAAAACACTTTCGTTCAGAACCACTTTTCTGATTAGATCATTTTAATTGTTACGCATCTGAATCTATCTGCCCGCAAATCACGGACAGTCAGCATCGGAGAAACTTAATTCTGATTGGTTCACTCATGTGGTAGTCAATCTTCACACAAAGACCGGCGGCCAATAGCCGAAGGATGACTGGAAGTGTGCACATAAAATATTGAAGTCTAGCCTCCGCGTAAATCTTTCCGCGGAAAAACAGATGTCCCTAACTATATTATGTATAAAGCTGTGAGAATACTTGGTTTTTATGAAGAGTGGAAGGTTCACACATTAACAACAAATACCCCCGAGGAGCAGTGTGACTGAATTGAGCTAACGGAGATGGATCAGCGATGGAATATGGCAGTACCCCGAGAAAACCCGCCGTATTATGGTAACGTCCGTCACGTTTCCTACATTAAAAAATTTCTGGTTTAACCCCACGGTGAATGAAGCCCAGCGGTCTGTAGTGCCCATAGGGTGAACATGGAGTAGAGTGATCACGCTAGCCGCGCGAAACCAGTCTCTATGTCCCAACATTTAACTGCTTTTCTGCCAGTAGGACTATCATAAACGAAGTTAATAGGATTTGACGTTAGAACATTGTTTATGTAAACAAGTGCTTTGAGGTTTTTTTATACTCCCTCTTACTCAATTTGCAATGCAGTTTGGTTCAATTCAAACATGCAATTTTATTCATATGAAAGTGATTATATTTTGAAAATTAAGATACAAACAAACAGCATTTATCATTGTTGACCATGTGACTTTGACGGTTGTGTTGGCGAGAGATAGGACAATGTTGGGCACATGAGCAGAAGACGAAAAATCGGCCTACCTCTTCTTTAAGCTCGGTTCACAATTGAAAACATAACCGTAACCACAGATCATAGGTCGGTGTTCACAAGAATTGGCCGCCATGTTTTTGAATCTATTGATTCACAACTGCTCATAACATGTCATGTGCATGAGAGTTCCTGACATAGTACACAAATTAAATTGTTATATTTAATTTTTTTTGTGTGGGCGCATGAAGCTACAGCCAATCAGAGCAGAGAATAAAATTTTCAATGAAGTTGTTTATTTGAAATGGAGGAGAAGTTATACAGCAGAAATATATCTATANTATACATTTAGATGAAAGAACAGGTGGCAGTTTTGTAGCAGACATTTTTAAAGGTTATCCGTAACTTTACGATGACAAAAACAAAGATTTTAAAGAGAAGTAAATATTCTAAATAATTTAGATCACTGTCAGTTTTCAACAGAATATCACAATCTGCAAAAAAACCACTATTTATAAAAACACTCCCTACTGACATCAGACTTGTCGCAAAATTTCATTGGCTAAAGGTAATACGTAAATATTAAATTGTGAATCAATTTCGCGCAATAATTCTGGTCGTATGAATGTGCTACTATTATGTTATAGAGTATATTCGCGGTATCTTCACACATTTTGAGTCAAAACTTTGAAAAATTACCCTACATATAACGCATTTGGCTGTTTCCTAAATAAGCCATATATCACAAGAGTTTTATAATTGTGTTAAAATAAAACTACGTCATTTTTGGTTAAATTGAACTTTTAATTATATTTTATTAATAAATTATAATATTTAATTCATAACTAATATTAATTAAAAGAGAAAAAAATATGGGTGAGGGTATATGCGTAGTAAGAAATCGTTCTTATGCAAAATATTATTAAACTGAGTGCGCACGAATGCTGTGCGCTGTCCTATTGGCGTAACTTTCTAGACTCGGTTAAGCATTGTTTGCTTGAGGCAGAGGAATACCCTGGAGGTAGAACATCAGCAGAATTCAGAAAAAATTGGAATTGACCGTGAACGGACTGTACGCTATGCGCTTATGCATTTTTTTTTTAAAAAAATTAAGTACCCAGCTTTAGAGTGATGCATGGTCGTGACGGGAGGCAGCGACTCGAGGTCACCGTCGAGACTCACCGTAGTACCCTCACATATCCATAGGGACTCACCGTAGTACCCTCAAATGTCCATAGTGACCCACTTTAGTACCCTGGCATGTTCACAGAGACCGACATTAGTACCCTGACATGTCCATAGAGACTCTCCGCAGTACCCTGAAATGTCCATAGGGACTCACCGCAGTACCCTGACATGTCCATAGGGCTCACCGTAGTACCCTCACATGTCCATAGATACTCACCGTAGTACCCTCACATGTCCATAGAACCCACCTTAGTACCCTGACATGTCTATAGAGACTCACCGTAGTACCCAGACATGTCCATAGAGACTCACCGTAGTACCCTGACATGTCCATAGGGACTCACCGTAGTACCCTCACATGTCCATAGAGACTCACCGCAGTACACTGACATGTCCATAGAGATCCACATTAGTACCCTGACATGTCCATAGAGACTCACCGTAGTACCCTGACATGTCCATAGAGACTCACCGTAGTACCCTGACATGTCCATAGAGATGACCTGCACGAGGCGGTGGCACTTGGCGAGCTCCCTAAGGAACAGCTGGCTGATGAAGAACAGCAGCACGAAGTGAGGGTTGTCCGCCGGGATGCCTTCCGCCACTGCGCTGGAACAGACACGGCACACCGTCCGTCGTCACTACCTGCCACGCTCCTGCACATCTCCAACACAGCAAACACTACAACTGCCACTGTTGTATCCCCTTCGCGGTTACTTCCCACTTTTACCTATCCAATATTTGGATAATCACCCTGTGAATCACGTGCTCTGTTTTTCCCCTCGTAAATATGTCACGTATTAAGAGTTTCATACTTCTATAAACAAAACAACATTTTATTTCTAGTTAAATACGCCTCTTACTTATATTTAATCTAAAAATTATAATATTCGATATTATAATAAATATGAATACGAACAGGGAGAAAATAGGCGTGTTTGTAATGCCTAGTAAGAAATAGTTCTCATGCAAATTAGAATGCGCACGAATGCAGTGCGTTGTACCTTTAGTGTAAATTTCTAGACTTATTTAAGAATTTTTTGCATTAGGCTGAGGGACAGACTTCAGGAAAGTTGGAAGTAACCGTGAATGGAGTAAAAAAGAATATTTCTTAATATAAGTTATTTATTAAACCCTATGGCGTTCACCCATTAAATATCTCTCAACAGAATTGATAGACAACTACTGTCAGTTCTATTGTATGTGATGATATATATATTTTTTCAGTAGTGTCCTTTGTCGTACTTTCCACAGGAAACCTTTTTTTATTAGCACCTGAAGGTGAATTTATTGTAGTTTACAAAACAAACGAACGTAAAGCTTCAACTGAAAACGTTACAAACTTACACTCTAAATTAGAATAAGCGGAAAATCAGTCATTCAAATGAAACTACTCGATTCAGTGAAAATGGCTCCACTTAGAATCGATGGAATACAACTGGTTGTTTCAGTAAAAACATTTCACTGTTTGAGTAAGTGCCACAGCCAACTGAATGCGGCGAATTTATTGTTGTTTTTATTGAGTTTAGCCAAATAATTACAAAAATAAATTTATTTTCGAAACACAGAGAAAAAGGTTTTGTTGAATCGAACAAAGTTTGTTTGGTTCAACCGAATGAATACTTTTTTATAGGGGCCAGTAAAGTGTTTTGTTGTTGAAACCCAACTACGTTGTTCTTTTTTTGGTTCCCCCAAACAAAGGTTTGGTTGGCGCAACTAAAGATTTGTTTCGCTCTACGCACATTAAACAATTTCGGTTAACATAAAAAAATGTGAAGCTCTACCGAGATTTTAACGCTGCATTCTAGTAGACTCAGCTAAACCGAGTTCTAATGAAACTGGAGTGTTTCTTAATACCTACATTTCCAATACTGGACAACATGCGTGAATAAATGTTTCAAGTTTTGCAGCTTTACTTTTTAGTTTCCGGCTGTACTTGTTTTGCTAAGATGTTTATGCGATTATTAAGCACCAACAAACACTCTTACAATCCTAACTGCCACAAAATATACAAACAAACTCTTGAGCTGTATATTCTAACAAAGGCAATCAAATGAGAGGCCAAACAAATATATAGGTACGGCTGATTCAACTAAACATTTTGCTGACACTCTAATTTCGTTTGGCCCAACACAAAGGTTTTGTTCAGTCAATCGTGTATTTTTTTTAAAATGGAAAAAATGAATTTTGTTGTTTTCCAAGTTTTGTTTACCCAACAAAACAATTTTGTTGAGGCATCTAAATATATTTTGGGCGCTAAACCAACAAGTATTTTGTTTGCTGGACAAAGATTTCCCTCAGTTTGGTCGTTTCAGAAAAACAATTTCGCTGATTGAGTGAGTGTCACAGCCAACTGCCTGCAAGAATCAAATATAGTTTTGGTTGAATTTAGTGGAATTGTTGCGCAAATTAACTTAATTTGAAAAGGTAAGAAACCAACTCCTTATCTATGATCTGACTAAATAAACGAAAACATTCACATAAAAGTTTACAAAGGTGATTGAAAGGTCATGTCTTAGTTAATTTTAAGGTATGCTTAGCAAAATTTACTGTAAAAAAAACCATAGACTTCTACAAATAAAAAAATATGCAAAACTTGCCTTGTTTTGAACAATTTTGAAAATTGCTAAAACATTTCATAGCGTCATTTTAAATCTTGAAGTAGCTCAAGGTATTTTATTTTAATGAGAATTATCTAATTTTGGTAGTTCAGCTAGTCTTTTTTATTTTTACATCTCCAAAACACAAAAAATTGTGATTTTGACAAGCTATCTCGCAAAAATTTATGATATCAAAATTTTTTTAAAGCGAGGAAATAGTACTTTTAAATAATGTCTACAAGTCGAACAGTATTTTGTTGAAACATAAAGTAATGCATTTTTGCTGAAGAGTGCCCTTAAAGTGAATTTCTCGTAATTTTATGCTGACATATTTTATGCTGACATATTTTTCTGATTTTCCTTGCACGCCTTTCTCTTTGCAGGTACTCCAGCACCCACGAATTTTAAACATAGTTGCGGAGTTATACTTCCATTATCTAATTTTCCCGCTTTAATTCAATATTTCTGCTGCACCGACTTTTTCTGAAAATTTTAATAACGCTCTCTCAACGTGCTTGGAGAAATTCGCAGCACAGAATTCCTTAAGGCACCCGCCTACCTGGCGCTTGAACTGCGTTGCAGAGTGTTCGAAATACACGTTTTTCAACGAAACTATTTAGCGTGCGTCCAACGTGCTGATCTACGAAAAGAACACACACTTCAGACGAGAGCTGTTAAGTACTTTCAAAATATCACGTACGTTAGAAACATCAATTCAGAGTACTCCAAAACCACTAAAAACGGCCTTTCCAAGGCGCTGTAGCTCAAAATGCACCCATCAGATACATACAAAACTACTATAGGCGCCTGCACTGAACCTTCCTAAATACTTCCCACTAATAAAATTATATGGTCACCGCTGAAAGTCCCATAGGTATACGCAGCACGACGAGAACACTGCACGCCAGTTCAGAGCCTTGCGCTTAGCGGCGATGGCGTACTTCATGCGCGTGGCAGTGTCGCCCTTATCGCTCCCGCGCTTCTCGGCCTAAACGTGGGAAAAAGTTCCAGGTAGACGGGGGCCTTAAGGTTGAGCGTTGCTGTGTTTCGTATTGGTATAGCGCACAGTTGTGGCATCACTTTATTAGATCCAATTGTCTTCTCTTTCTTCAAATCCTCTCCAGCCTTTTCTGTGGCACCCAGATGCGCATTGACGTCAGTGACCAACTTGCTCAATCAGAACGGGCTGCAAATGTTCATAGTTCCCAATTTTATTTCCTTTCCTCTTCAACTCGTAAATATTCATGTCCTTGGAATTTCAGAAATTGTGTAATTATTTATTGTTCCGTTCGGTTTAGCCTCTGGAGTCAGGCGAGAATATTTTCTCACGATGAATAGCGCCGATCGTTATTTTACACAGTATACGCTAATTATTTTTTAGTTATTTTCTAAAGAGTGGCACAACGATTGTTGTGTGGCAAGAGAAGAGTAAATATAATTCTCCTAATATGCCGTAGTTACAAAATAATGTCATAAATTGTGAATAGTTCTAATGAAGCTACGGATAACTAAATATTTCTTCGCGTCTCCAATTATATTAAAATTTCTGTTAGCATTACCGTGTGGTTGATGTTGGGTTAATGAGAGTTTACACTAATTTTTGTGATTAGGTTTTATACAAATATAATGCACTATCAGTGGGTTGGAACATTTTAAATACTTTATTAGGCGAATAATACAGAGTCGGTTGTTTAGCTGCACACAAACGTATAATTGTATGCGCTATCAATACAGTTTAAAACAAAGCAAACAATTGTAAATACAAGAGGAAGAGATAAACACTAAGGAAAATATATATTAAAGGAATTATCAGTTATTATTGTACACATTTTTTGGTAACAAAAATGAAAAAAATAAGTTCAGGCAGAAAGATGAAGTGATAAAACAAATTCTGTAAGATTTGAAAAGGAAATTGTAAGAGAATTAAAAGAAAAAACGGGTTTAAAAGCTTTATTTAATATATTTTTTAATACAATAAAATATTTAACATTTTAAAAATATTTTTAAAAAGAATTAAAAATGTATTTTAAGTATCAATTAAAATTAACACAACAAATTTTATAATTATTTGAAACTATAAACTTTAGCTTGAAAGAATTCTTATAAAAACTTTAACGATCAATAAAATTAATTTGCTTTTATTTTTAATTTTGTTATTAAAGAATGATATAGTGTGGTCTTCAATTACGGGAATATGATAAGTTATAGCTCCTAAATTTTGCACGAGTCTTGATTTGTATTGTAACATAATCGAGAACATCTTATACGGCATCTGAAGGAAGTTTGATCCTTTGCACAGAATTTTCAGTTTAGTCGTTTTCAATACTGTAAAGAATTCCAAAGAAAATTACTGTACCATTTTATAAATTTCTTTCGCGAAATTGTATACCACTAACTCTACATAACTCCAAACCTTACAAAAGTCACAAATACAGCTCTCTGAGAATTCACCATGGGGAATGATATAATTTTTTTACCGCCGAGAATTTGTAACAGAGAGAGACGGGAATTAGGCTACATCCATCCCGTACGGGCATTTTTCATTGCTGCCTTGCTCGGCGGGAAAAGCGGGCCGGCATTGGCACCAGGTGCATTCGACAGACAAACGAGCTACCGGCCTACAGGGATCACTTCTTTCCACGAGATTTTTTTTTTTACGCTTTGTAAATCTGGTATTTATGGCCGCCGTCGCTTTCACCACGACCCGAGATACATCGTCACGAGCCACATTCTGCGTTCCCCTCTCTGCTACGGACCGAATCACCACTGTAACATTTTTTTTTGTATTAAGACATGATTTCCACAACGTGAGTGATACTAATCGTGCACCATTTGATTTTGCTGAGGGTGAATCTGAATTAGTGCCAGGTTTTAATATTGAGTATAGAAGAGGTGGTTTTATTTTAATTTTTTAAAGACAATATTTAATAATTCTGTTTATAAGATTATTATTGTGTATTTTTTTTGGGTGTGATTTATTTTCTATAATATTTTTTATTAAGATAGTTTTCATTTCTTTTTTTTGTTTGTATTTACCTTTATCTTTAAATTATTGAATTTTTTTTATTGGGACGCCAATAAATGCTAGTACAGCTTGTTCGTGGCTAATTGGGCACTCCTGAAAGTCCTGCATGGTTCATATTTTCATACCACCATTCGTTCCTCCACCATATGTAAAAATTCGTTTTTGGTCTAACGACTACAGCAAGTTCGCTGTTAACGGAACACGTTTGAAATAAACACAAAAAAAAAAAAAATAATAACTCCTGCTCGTTACTGGACGTATTTAAACTGAAAATTCACTCAAGTTCTCGGTTTATTTGCTCGTATACACATTTGAGTACGAACAATGTCAGTAAAAATATAGTCTATTTATAGAAATGTCACATTTTCACTGAAACAAAGTATGAAAACCATAGGCTGCTAGCGGGTAACTGAGAACTTTCGAAATCAACATTTGAAAGCAAATCCCTGTTCATAAATGTAAATATTTTAACGGACACGATGACTGTCATGCTCCCAGTTAAGTTGGCAAGTATGTGAGTAAGTTAGGTCAATGCCTTTAAAGTCGTATTAAAAGTTATATATTTTAATTTAGGACACTGTATTCATTTCATAACTTTCTGTTTGTTTTACGCAGAAGAGAAAGAATTGTCACATAAGCACCATGTCTACGTTCCTAACAATTTCGCTTTTTTTGCTTGAGCGACGCGTGAATGAAGATACCAGGTCAACCTTTAATTTACACACGACGGAAGAATATAAACAAAGCAGAAACTTAGATCTTGAACAGGGTGTTCAAAAGTGCGCGATAAACCAGGGACAGCCTCGTTATAAGCTATTCGCAGTATCTTCATGCTTTTTGAATCAAACCTTTGAAATATCACCCCATGTATGAAATGTTAGGTTGTTGCTTATACGGGATGATTCTAAAATCATGGGACAAACACTGAGGGGTGGTAGAGCTCACTAAAATAAACAATTATTGTACAGGAATATATGGGCGGGAGTGACGCGCTGAGGCACAAACACAAAAACATAACACATTAACGGAAACATAAAATGTTCATTACCAGCATACTTAACAAGTGATTCAGTACAGAAAATGTTAAAACAGTTGCTGGAAATGCATCCACCAACAGTCACGCATGCTTGGCGACCTCTACATATGGCGTGATTGGCTGACAATGGTGGCGTGCGTGAAATACCCGGCGTATTTGAATCTGTTCGCCAATCACTCCACCGACGCTACCAAGCTTGCATTACTGTCGGTGGTAGCAATTTTGAGCAATTATTATAAACATTGCTGTAAAAAGGCATTTAGCGGCGACGTTGTAAATAAACAATGTGTTGCATTTCATGTGTTATTTTTGTGTTTGTGCCTCAACGCGTCACTCCCGCCCATATATTCCTATACAATAATTGTTTGTTTTAGTGAGCTCTACCACCCCTCAATGTTTGTCCCATGATTTTAGAATCATCCTGTATATGCCTTTATCGCAGGCGTTTTATACTTTTGTTAACATAAAGGTCTGCAAAGTATTATTACACTGAGTGCGCACGAAGGATGTGCTAGGAGGGGGNAGGCTTGAAACTGTTTACCCGCGTTATTAGCTGAATACTCTTTCGCACTTGCTGGGAGTATCTCAATCTTTGTCCAGCGGAGTTTAGATATTATTCTCCAACCAGAGGCCAGGCACTGTCGTCTGGTGGGTTGTCCAACGGCGACTAGACAACAGCTGTTTTGCTGAGTTACGAACGCGTGTGTGTCGCAGAAGGGTAAACAAAGGCCTGCCAAAAGAACTCAATGGCGACCTAGATAAGTACGTACTCAAACTCACTTTTACTACAGAATATTCATTATATTAAATTTTTAGGAACGTAAATCTTTTATTATACATATTTTTTTACTATGTGCGCAAAACAAAGCGAAGTCAACGTCAGATGCCACTCGTACTTTGAATAAGAAGTTAAAGCATGGAACTACCATATTACATTTTGCCAACATTATTTTTAAGTTTTCTAGTCAGTATTTACTATAAAATGTCTGTTGTTAAAAACAACGTATTCATAAAGAATGCTTATTTAAGAAGTGTAAGTAACAGGGAAGAAGCTATAGTAATGGACAACAACGATATGCGAAAATATCGTTGTTATTTGGCAGCAAACAAAAATCCAAGTTGTTGTTTATTTACGTTATTTTGACTTCTGCTACTGGGCGACGTTTCATCCGGCGTACCTCGAAGGATTCTTGAGTCACAAACGCCCCAGTGACCAATTTCTGATAAGGCGGGCACACATATAAACTACCAAGTATAAATGGAGGTGCAAATTTCTGTTAAAACGCCAGCAGGTCTTAGTTTAGCAGCCCCGCTTGAACACGCCTTCACACAGAGTATGTAACAAGGTTACTAGACAAGTGGGTAGAAAACGGCAATAATCGGGTAACTGTTGCTTAAAGTCGTTCTGGAGGCAATTTTCTTCCCCAGATTTTCAGGATATTTTATGGTTTCGTGACTTAATATCAATAGTAACTTGCTTAAAAAATGGTTTAAAAAATTTATTTAATAATTTTTAAAGTGTAAATATTAAACTTTCAACCTAAAATCTTGATTCGCACACATTAATAAATGATCTTTGTAATAACACAACTCAATTAAATCGTGTAATGTGCTTTCATCTGCACAGGACAGCGAATACAAATATTTCTGGTATCCGGTAGTGAGGAAATTTCATAGGCGGCACGTTATACTCTTGCCTTACGTGAAAGACATTTTAACAGTGATGGAGAGAAAAATAGTTACAATTAATATTTCATTTTACATGGTCACGAACACAAAGGATAGTAAGGGCGAGGGTTGTAATGATATTTAGTGGGTTCCGAACCACTGGTACCCGGCACGGTACTTACAGAGTGAATCGTACCGGCGTTCTGACTTGAATTACCAATGACCCAGTTTCCTCTCCGTACGAGCCTAACCCATTTGCATGCTAGGCTACAGAGGAAATATGAAAGATGTTACAATGGAAAATTAAAAGCAGTCGATTTTTGTAACTGCCAGGAGAGTTAGAAGTGCAAGGGACTTCCGAAAACATTATGTTATAACATATCCACTGTATCGAATCACGCCAAGTCATTCCTACCAAGCGAGTGTCCCTTACCGACGTTGCTAAGAGTAAGCCATCACAGAGTTCCCATGAATAATTGAATTATCCCAATTTCCCCCCTCCCCAATTTCCATGTTCCTTGGTGACCTCAATTTATCCCCGAAAGAGGAAAGTTTTTTGACGATCAGAAGTATGTATATCGCAGGCTGGATCTGAGCGTATTCTCCCCCCCCTTCCTAACTCCTTAATCCGGCCTGCACAAAACTTTTTACAAGAACGCACTGCTCTGATTCCAAACGAACTTGGCACACGCCTTTTCCACCAATCTGAGGTATGCATCTGAACAATTCTACATTGGTTTAAAAGTTAAGGCTGTGTTAGAGTGGGAAGTTCGCTGACGGGATGCGTACACCGGATACAAAACCCGGATTTGGACGTGGTTTGTCATTTGGCGCTTTGCATCAAACGAAACTTACGAAATGACGAATGCTCAAGTATGACCTCTCCAACTCACCTTGCATGTCGAATTTAACATTTGAAGTATAGGCACGAACCCTAAAAAATGTTAATTTGGGAATAAAGTTCTGTAATAAGGTACCAATATATATGTTTTGATACGCATATAACTGAAAACTTACATTAAATAAACCGTAACAATTATTTTGCTGTAAANACCAATATATATGTTTTGATACGCATATAACTGAAAACTTACATTAAATAAACCGTAACAATTATTTTGCTGTAAAAAATTATCACTGCAACTAAAATAGTAGCGACAGCCTTTTTTTTGCGTAATTATCACATACATTACAAGACGTAATGNAAATTATCACTGCAACTAAAATAGTAGCGACAGCCTTTTTTTTGCGTAATTATCACATACATTACAAGACGTAATGACTTTACAATATAATATTAACAACTACAAATGCATCGGTGTGCACAACGAGTGAGTAGAAATGGGCAACGGCTGCATCCGAACTAAAATACACCAATTCGCATATTATAAAACTGACTAATTAGGATAAGACCTAGTTTAAGATGGAGTTTACGTCGCACGGCCATGCAGGAAGTATATTGGCAATTCACCTCCTGATTGAGGCATGTTTGAACGTAACTCCACAAACCGTATATAATACATTCACTGTTACTTCACGCTTATCTGAATCCCTGCTAAAGTCCTACTTCCGGGATATTCCTCCGCCTCGTGCAAACTAAGCTTAACTGAGTCTAGAAAATTACACCAAAGGACAACGCACCGAATTCGTGCGCACTCAGTTGTAATAATATCTTGCCTGAGAACTATTTCTTACTAGGCGCTACCAACCTACATGTTTTCTCACTGTTTTTATTCATATTTATTATAAATTATATATTATAATTTATAAAAGAAATATAGGTGAAACTTTAATTTAACGAAAAAATAATATACTTTTATGTTAACAGATGTATAAAACGGTTGTGATACATAGCGTATCTGGGAAATAACTAAACACGTCATCAATGGGGTGAGGTTTCAAAAATTTGATTCAAAAAGTGTGAGGAAATCGCGAATGGACTATAATCGCTTTTTTTCTTCGCAGTAATTCTTTGGTTACAGATCTGTCACGCACGTGTAGACACGCATACGCATATACACAGAGTGTGAGTGTGAATAACCTGGGAAAATTTTCACGGGTGATAGCGTGTTGCCAGGAGAGCAACTTTCGCTCACGAGGTAACCTAGTAACTTGCGACCTACAAGTAGGCAACCCGCAGTGTTCGTGATGCAGACCNGCAACTTTCGCTCACGAGGTAACCTAGTAACTTGCGACCTACAAGTAGGCAACCCGCAGTGTTCGTGATGCAGACGAACTGCATCTCCGAAGGCAAGCGTTCATCTCACGCCTTTGCATATGCAACCCGCACGACGGTGATGCCTAAAGAAGTGTACAAGTACGTCGTCGAAACTGGAGCTGTGACACGAGACTTAACTTTAAGTAATTAGAGAAAGTATTTAATTTGGAACACTGAATGTCTGGACAGTACGTTTAAGTGAACATCCATTTGCGGTTACTGTGCACTACATCGTCGTCTTTGAAATACCTTNGCAACTTTCGCTCACGAGGTAACCTAGTAACTTGCGACCTACAAGTAGGCAACCCGCAGTGTTCGTGATGCAGACCAACTGCATCTCACGCCTTTGCATATGCAACCCGCACGACGGTGATGCCTAAGGAAGTGTACAAGTACGTCGTCGAAACTGGAGCTGTGACACGAGACTTAACTTTAAGTAATTAGAGAAAGTATTTAATTTGGAACACTGAATGTCTGGACAGTACGTTTAAGTGAACATCCATTTGCGGTGACCGTGCACTACATCGTCGTCTTTGAAATACCTTATGTGAATGATTGATATTACGCGGGAGTGTGGTCGGTTTTTATAACGGTCGATAACTAGCCACGATATCACAAAACTAACCAAAATTAGCGAAACTATTATAACTGTCCAATTGGTAGCAAGTAGCATCCCAAAGGGCACATTTAATATGAACCCATAATAATTTAATTTTGTGGATGGCAAAATAAATTACACATGAGAATTAGGCATGCATTGATGAACGTTTCGTGGATGTGGCACATAACTTACACTATTATAGTAAGTGCGTCACTGTTTACAGAAATTGTTTGAAAAATAATTTACCATTATCATTTATTTTGCTTAGAAACTGTTCCAATTATAAGCGACTTTGTTCATTACAAATACCTGCTTTCTACAAANTTGTTCATTACAAAAACTTGCTTTCTACACAGAAGGAAACAACAAGGGAAGTGAACTGAACATATAGATATGTACAACTCAGCGAGTTAAAACTGTTAATATATTATCAGCAACCTCTGTAAGAAAACGTCGTCGATATGACCAAGCATGTAATTTATACTCCCATAGTTATAACACAGGCCATATCATCCAGAGAAGCGAACAAACACAGCATTTAGTATAACTATTCAGAACGATAATATAATTCATTCTTCAAACAAGACACGAAATCAAGAACGGCGGGTGTACCGATATTTGGGCTTTCTCCACTATTAGCAGAAATTTGAATATCATCGTATACTTTGTTCAATGCTCGTACTAGAGTAATAACGTCGGATATACATACGTTTTGTGAGATAAATTGTTTTGGTGGTATCCTGCAGAGGCTTTAGTACTCTTTCTGATTCTTTAATTAAAATCCTCGATAGAAGCACTGTTTAATCACATGCACGGTCTGGTGGGCTGGAGATCGCGTGTCATGTGTTAACTAACACAACTATAAGCTGTTACCAACCGAAGACATGCGACGAAGGAACACGATGGGCAAGAGAACCAGCTACTTCAAAACCAGGACATACCAGAAGCTCCATCCATTCGGGGAGGATGAACCACGTGAGATGAGGTGGAGATGGAAATGCGTTAAAATACAGTGGCAAGTGTAAACAGGAGTGTTCAGGGAAAATACACAAGGCCGCACTGGAATTCGAATCTGAATAGCGAGTTAATCGTTTGACCGCTGGTATCTTTTGTGCATTATCCAATCTTTCCTTCAGTGAAAATATAATTATCCACTAACTGTATACGACCTCACAATAACACCTCTTCTGTTTTAAAAATCTGCAAAATGTAATGCTGGATGGCTGCCCGCGTATGATAAAAGACTTGCGAATAAAACATTAATTCTGTACATTTATTTCATTTAGTTGAAGTTGGTACCCGACATATCTCCAATAAGGAATAGTGTAAGAGAAGGTTCGCCCAGCAAATGAAAGCTTTGACAACTGCCTGGTGTCAGGATGGTATATACCATGGCATAGAGTTCATGTTTAAACGAAGCCTAGCATGTTAAATGCATTACCGTACATGCTTAACGACTTGCAAACATAGACTATATATGAGGTAGACCGATCTCGCTGGCTGCGCACAACCAGGTCTCCGTGTCCCAACATTGAATCCAACACGACTAGCAAAAACTGCGTGGATCGGATTTGAGGTTAGAATACTGTTTAGTAACAAGTTGCTTTGAGATGTTTTCATACTTCCTCTAACCAATTTGTAATGGAATTCGATTAAATTCAACTCTGGGAAAGTATTTTATTACTCTAATAGTGCTTGTCATGAAAAAAAATAACATATAAACGAACACGCTCATCATTGTTTGACCATCTGACTTTGACAGTCGTGTTGCTTTGGGGTAGGTCAATGTTATACATGCGCAGAAGACGAATAATCTGTCTACCTCATCTTCAGTTTATGCGTGGAAATGGTTCAGCATCATACGAATATGTGCCCGCTCCAATCGTGTTGCATGCCTGCTCACTGCCAGCTCGCTACCACGGAGGAACTGGGGCGGAGAATGCGTCTGCCCGTGAAATAACACCCGAGTGATTCTTGTGAGATATTTCAAACCTTAAAAATTACCGCACCCTGTCCTGCAAGTGTAGACAGAGGGCGCGACTGGGCCAGAAAGCAGAAGAGGGAGGGGATGAACATGAAGGAAGAGACGTGATATTTCCATCCTCGTAACTTAAGCACAAGGGATGAGGAGAGATCTNGGGGGGGGGGGGAGGAGCAGGGAGAAGCAGAGACTGCTCGCCATCGACGTGCTGGAAGTTGGCACCAGCTCCCGAGGGTTTCAGAACTCTCTCACCCTCTCTGATGTGGCCGGCCGGGGTGGCTGTGATGTGGCCCACTGACGGCCAGCGGTTGATTCCCTTTGCGGTGTCGTTCCCGCGCGCCTGTTACCAAGGTCATGGTAACGGTAGCTCAAGTTCTGGGTTGAACCTACTAGAGGTTACACGCAACGTCTGTGATCGTATTGCAGATCTGTTTGGATTGACCAGTCCACGTTACACATAGTGGCCACTACTCCAGCGGTGATCCCAAATGGAGTTCCTCAGTTCACAGGTTAGATAAGTAGACTTAAGCAAAATTCGTT
The DNA here is from genome assembly GCA_002778355.1 of Clitarchus hookeri. Classification (NCBI taxonomy): domain Eukaryota; kingdom Metazoa; phylum Arthropoda; class Insecta; order Phasmatodea; family Phasmatidae; genus Clitarchus; species Clitarchus hookeri. The sequence goes on from NQII01001614.1 coordinate 279,093, forward strand.
CTTGTGGCTTTGATCAAACTGTAACCCAAGTTACTCTTCAGGTGTACCACACTCTCGGGAAATAACCTGGTTCCTAGTTGACTGCATCAATCTGTGGGAGATTGATTTTGGCACGAAATAACTTGGGCAACTTCGTCTCCAGACTCTCTTTTGATTAGCTGGCGATTTCAGCATACTCACGTTAGCTGTGGTTAGTTAATTCCTCAACACATTATCCATTCAATCTTTACGCAAGTCAAATATATGCATTTTAAGGCATTAAGCGAAAACGGCGGAAAAAAAAAACATCGGACGTAACTGTGGCACTTCGATGTTTGAAGGAGTTTCTATGTGATCTTCGAATGATTCTTGGAAAGGGGTTGAGTAGTTGGATGAATTATTATTTCGGACGTTCGCCATTTCAGTTTGCTGCATGTCGCAGGAAACCCAAGCTATGACGTTGTATAAGCACGAATACGAAAAATTAAATGTAAACGAACAATTATTATCTGCTGTCAACATATATTTAAATGATGGATAGAAAATTCCACAGAGGGACTTGAGCCGTTTATAATACAAGAAACTAGACGGACGTCAGAACGAGTCATAGGTGGCAGGTACAAGACCGAGAAGGAGGGGGGAGGCTGTACACTGTCCACCTCCCTCCAACTCTTTAGCCAGTAGGAGTGTCCCCCCCCCCCAGTTTAATCGGCATTGAAGAGCGAGGCCTTGAGCGTCGGGCGAATGTGAAGTGATGAGACATAGCAGCGACGGAATGAAAGAATGGGGGAGTGGAAGTGCCCCGAGGAAATCCGCTTGCCAACAGCAACGTCCGCCACGTTTCCCACATGCGAAAAACCAGGCGACGACGCTGGGAATCGAACCCGGTTCGCTTGGTGGTAGGCGAGTAGTCTGACGACTTGAAACAAAGTGTTATTTTACTACTTCATTTTGAAATACGCGTTTATAACTTAAATATATAATTTACGATAATACGTTTTAGCGACGGTTTTATTAATTACTTTGCCTTTGCAAACAAAATTTACAACATTGCATTTTCTGAAATGTTTGTAGATCACGTGGCATGCACGAAAATGAGTGTTACGTCTGTACATAATCGCAGGCAGAAATATGAGACGTAGCAATGGAATGAGAGGGGGAAGAAGGGCTATTGATAAGATTAAAACGAACGTAAGTATGGTTATAGAAGTATTGAGATTTGTCCTCACTCCCTTCTCTGGAAACAAGAAGTCGACGCGAAATTAATACGCCGATAACACAATGAAGACAGCACAAACCATCACAGCGGTTTAAACAGACGCATTCACAGTAACTGTACGACACAAAACCAGACTGCACAGATTAAAACAGGAGGTGTACTTGGAAGACTAGAGAGTGATTTTGTGCTACCTCGCTTCGTTAAAATGTAATTGAGGAATATATCCCAGTTCCCGAAATTTTGCAAAAAAATGTTGAACGAAGCATTGTGTGTTCTTCTTTGTAATCTTCGTTGCATTGCCTATCTATTTGCGTGTTTTTGCATACACCGACCTCGCTTAAGATACACAGATACGAGTATAATCATAAAGGTAGATTGCAATAAACAGGAATTTGAAAGCCATTCTAAGAAATATAGAAAAAGAGAATCCCACAAAACAATTTTTGCAGTTTAAAAATAGTAATTTCATGTGAAAGGAATAACTAATTTTCGGTTGTGTTTTCTGTCGTAACATTTTAGTTTTTAATGCGGTGAAGAAAATATCGGAAAAGAATGCGCCTAAGCAATAATATTATATAAGATGTTCTCACAAATTTATAAAGTATATAAATTTGAAAAGTTAATAATGATAAATTTTTTTATTAAATAATTTTATTATAACTATAATAAATAAGGTGATAAGTTTACGATGAGGTGATAATAAGATATAGCAACACATCATGTGGACCTATTTGGTACGAGGCTGGACATCAAGGACTTCTACATTTTCTTCGCTCTTGTGATGAAGCACAGAACATTCAGGTATCGATAAACAGCTGGCAACAAAATACCAGACTTTTGTATCGGCCAGTCAGAAGGTACGTGTGCCCCCATTTTGGTTCGGTGGTCAATGAACAAATGATTGTTGTTCGAGTGAAATGAGGGCTATGGCCGTTTAGTCTGATGCCTGTACTGGATTAGCGAAATGCGCATGTCTACAATAATAGTGTCCTTCAAGCTCGCCTGCTGCTAGAATTTCCGAAATTTATTTATCTTCTTCTGCAATTTCTAACGAATATGCTGACTGAATGAAACCATGCCTTGTGGTTACTTTCTCAGACACTAACATAAACTAGTAAATAACGACGTAATATTTATTCTTACAGGACTAACTCGTAATGCATATTTTACAAAATAAGGACGTCGGTCACTGAGCTACCTTGGAACAGACGACAAATGCACGGCGTAAAACACTGTTTACACCGTTAGGCTACAGTTAATTATGCGCTACGTCTCCGAACAAACTTACCTGGCTGTGCTGAAAGCATACCTAAGTCGTATTCGTAAGGTCGCAGCTTCGATCCTCACCATTTGCACTGAGAAGGAAAACGGAAGTGCGTTAGCTATGATGTGCTCATTAACTTCCTCGGCCGGGAAGTTGATAAACCTATTAGACTGGATGCATAACAATTTTTAAATTTCTCCTTCTAAAGTTTTATCGTTACGTTAGATGCTTTGCATGCTAAAGTTATCTAAACCTACATTTAACAAGAAGTTGCTTATAACTAATGAGCCTACTGTCCTCTACATGGATGCAAATACATTTTAGTGAAATTATTAAAAGCTTAGATGGCAGGTAGGCGTTGAGGTCTCACTGACCGCAATATCATTAGAGACGAAACCAGTAACATGTGAATCAGTACCAAGACAATTAAAATGCTGGAGTGACTCAGCCGGGATTCGAATTCAGAAAAAAACTCGTAAAATTAAGCTAGCGTGCAATCAACTGCGTCACAGAGGTAGGATTCGGAGCTTCAACTTCGGATCAAACCGGTCTAATGTTTTGGAGGATAGTGTTCACTAACCTGAAATATATACATGACCACAATTTTGAAAATAAATGTATGAGCCACAACAAACACATCAGTTTATATGGCCTACCGTAACGGCACTTGTGTGAAAAATGTGGTGGAAATCGGTTGATTGGTCTCCAAGATATGGCAAAAAAAAAAACCTAATTTTTTTTAACAGGGATATCTGATATAAACTGCCTAAAAAGAATTTCGTTAAAGGCTGTCTCTAATATATATTATTTACATAAAAGTTTTATTGAATATGGTTAAATTGTTAAATAGATATACCAAACATATCTAAATATCGATATGGCTGCGATTTTGAAAATCAATGTCTGGTTATATTTAAATAATGTAACTTTACATGGCATTCTGTAGTTAAGAAAAATTTGGTGGAAGTTATTTGCATTGTGTCGGAAATATGGCAAAATGTTCCATGTGCTCACCTGACGCTATTTTGCCAAAAAATCGGCAAAAGGGGATCTCTGTATGCATAAATTATGCTTCTAATTAATACTGTTTTCATACAAAATTTGGCTGAATTTTTTTGAAACTTTTCATAGATATAACCAATTAATCTCCATTATTTATATAAACCCCATTAAAACATGCACATAACATATGTTAATTTACGTACCCTATTGTTTCGTAGACATAGCACACTAAGCTAAAATGTTTGCATAGGCACCATTCGGAAAATAAGAGACTTGCAAACACATAAGTTAATATGGCCTACCATGGTAAAACTTCTTCGCCAATTTTGAAAGATATCGGTTGATTGTTACCCGAGTTACGACATAAAATTTGTATTATTTCATGTGGGGCTATCTTACAAAATGGAGGAGAAATTAGGTTTTTACGTAGACATTTCGATGGGTATAATTGATACTGCCAACATACAAAGTTAATTGAAATATTTTTTTTGTAGTTTCGCAGATAAACATTTCTGAGCCAAAATTGTTATATGGCCACCATTTAAAAAATATGTGCTTCCGACCCTCTCAAAGTTTATCAGTTTACATTGCTTGCCATTGTGCTATTAATTTTCTAAATGTTGTAGAAATCGGTTGTTTTTCGGAGATATATCGTAATTGTAACTTGTCGTGTGATACCATTTTATAAAGTGGTGGACAAAAGATATTTATTATGGATACACTTGATGGTTGTAATATAAACAGCCAACATACAAAGTTTCATTTGAATTAATTACATGGTTTCGACGATATAACATACAAAACTAAAATAGCCATATAACCGCCATTTTTAAAATAAGTGCCTGACATACATAAAACATATCAGTTAACATAAATTACCGCAGTACTACCTGTTTGCCATATTTGGTAGGAATCGGTCAATTGTTTCCCGAGATATGACATAAACATGTTATTTATTTGTCTGGCTCTATCTTACAAAATGGAGGACAAACGATGCACTGTGTATACACATTTTATGTTTATAATACATACTCATAGCTTACAAAGTTAAGTTAGAATTGATTACATGGTTTCGAAGATATAGCATACTATGCTAAAACAACTAGACGTACGCCATTTTGAAAGTAAGTGTCTGACAAACTTGAAACATATTTCTACAGATCAAATGCCACAGTACTACTCGCATGCCAAATTTGGTTGCAATCTGTCAAATTTTTCTCGAGATAGGCCTTATTACACAAAATATTTATTTATTCATTTAGTGCTATCTTACAAAATGGCTAACAAAAGTGGTTGTTTTGGTTTATATGATGCTTGTAATAGATAATATCGTACAAAATTTTACAGAAATTGGTCAAATTGGTAGTTATACCAAATAAACGAAAAATATTTATATTGCCGCCAGGTTTAAAATAAGTGACTAATTAAGTTTTATTACTTACATTTGCCTGGCCTATCATAACATTACATGTGCCAAATTTGGCGAAGATTGGTTTCAGTAGTTTTCAAGATATAATGTAAAAGCTTTGTTTTTTCATGTGATGCTATATTCCAAAATGGTGGACCAACAACAATATTTACCTCTTAATTAAATGCTTACAACTGTCGCTGTTAGCATTCAAAATTTGGTTTAAATCGGCTGAATGGTTTCCGAAATACGACATATCACTCTAAATTTTAAAATGGCAACCATTTTGAAAGTAAGTTTTCGGCGTTCTCGAAAACTGTAAAAGTCAGGTGTTCTTACTTATTACTATATGTGTAGCGAGTTTGGTGAAATTCGGTTCACGCGTTCAAAAATTGAAAAGGGGACACACACACACGAACAAACTCACACACACATACACACACATTAGTACACACACATTAATGCACAGATACACACACAATCAGGAAAGTGATCTCATATGCCATTCTTTTCAAACCGGGAATCTCGAGGTGTAAATTCGTCTCAGGAAAATGTACTAAGGGTGTGGCCGTGTGTATAAAGATAAATAATTAATTTAAAACTGTCCTCACTCGAAATAAACTAATTTAATGCCAAATTTTGCGCGGATATATGATGAAAATAAATGCTCAAGACTGTACACTCAGATATAGTACAGAGACACGTGAAAGATGTCAGCATTTCTGTATTATGTGCTAATGCACCAAGCTCAAGGGGCTAGCAATCAAAGACGACGATGGTTCGAGATCGTCACGACTTAAAATGTCAACACCAAGTTGTGATTGACTGGCTTTTTATAAAAACTTTTCCGCAGATTTCTTCGTGCTGTGTTCATGTTAGCATATGAGTATATTTCTGTTAGGCCTATGGAAAAGCCCGAATTCAGTGCACAAAATTTTAGGGAATTTTAAACTGACGGCTTATTATGGCCAAGAATCGCTAGCATAAATAGAAAAAAATTAGTTACGTGGATGAATGAGACAACTTTTTAAATAAAGTTATTTTCTTTTGTTTAAATTCTACCAGAATAAAATTTACTGTTCACACTCTCGTGCATGTGTAAATTTCGTTCAGCAAAATTCATAGGACCAGTTACAGTTTATACCTTACGGAATGGTTCCTGACAATAATTACTGTAAAAACAGCAAATAAATCGAGCTCACAGTTATATAAATAGCCATCAGTGGTACAGGCATAAAAAAAAAGGTTCAACACAGTAATATTTACAAAATTATGGAGTGTTAAACGTATGCAAATACACACATAAAGAGGAAATCAATCAGATCATGTGTATTAAAACGATAAAATTGAGTATTTGATTACCAGGAAAATATCAGGGTATAAAATTATACTGAAATTGTGGTTATTTCAATTCTAAGCTCTAAGTATACACAGTTTGCATTAATTCATCACACATGTTCATCTATCTTAGTTAATCTTATAAACGGGATGGGAGGATCAATATTTGTGTTATTTATACAATCCGGATCTCGTAATATGTTAATGTTTTATCCGTAGGACACGAGAGATAACATAAATATACCGCAAACGAAGGAACAAAGAGAGGAGAAAAAACTGCGATATAACGTAGCTGCTAGCACAATGGCACACTGTTTTAAATGGTTTTTTAAATTCACTTGATTATAGTAGTATTAATGTAAATATATATAATAGATACAATTTCTTGAAACCCGGTGGAATTTTCGTTACAGCGATGCTGAAACGAGAGAAGAAAAATCGCAATTTCAGTAGATTTTACTTAAATTGTAGGTTAACTGTATTTTAAAGCCACGCGAACTAATTTTTGTAACTCTAAGAGCCTGGATAACTTTGAAATACGTTGCGATGTATGCTGTGAAAGAACCCGCGCAGAATTTAATTCCTTACGCGCTTTTTCGCTTTCGCTCTTCCACGCTCTAATTAAAATACGTTGCGATTTTAAGTGGAAAACTGACATTCATGACAGCTTTTTGGCTAAATTATTACCAAAAGCTTTCTCGGTTTTACCGTAACAAGCCTTCTTATCATAGAGGTGAAAATGCACTCATTAACTGGATTACAAATATAGACTTCGAGGAAAAAAAAAACACCATTAGTTTCTTCTTCCAATATTAGCAAATGCATTGGCAATATCTTGCGTGCATGTTCAGGTACAAATACGACGTTGAAAGCATTTTAACATAAGCACTAACTGGAGTTTTGCGGTAAGTTTTACAGCCAATCACAAGTCTGCCCTCTAACGTCTTTTTTTATTTGAAGCATAATGTTTAATTTGTTAGCGAACGCATCTGTTCTCTGCCCTTGTTTCAGCTGTCGACATAATTGGAGAAGAGAGACAAGAATGGCATTTATGTCTTATAATGAATGTCTTCGAGTAAGAAGCACCGACAATTGTGCTTTGAGATCGGTACACATCTCTCGGAAGCATCTTTCCTGTTTAAGACTCGAAGAGAATGACCCTGCAACGAAGCGATCCGAGATTCTAGAGAGGCTCTTTTCTTGTAGAGATGTAACTATCAGTTTCTGTGTACCTTTCCCGACAACCTGGAAGGTTTAGCTCTAATCAGGAGGTGCAGACAGTGCGGACAAATACGTGTCATGCTGTAAGCTTAGAGGTCGTTTAAACATGTCAGTTAGCTTACTGGCAGGTGGAGAGCTTCACTTTCCCACAAATACAGCTACACGTGAATTACTTTAGATAACATCTGTCTGGTGCTTTTCCTAAGTTACCAAAATGTTTAAAATACGCTGTTTTTGTGCTGATCTATGAAAATAACATACACTTCAGACAAGGTCTATTCTAAGCGCTTTTAAGACATAACGCACTTTAGAAATACTATTTTCGAGCACTTAGACACAGCTAAAAGTTATCATTTTCAAAACACTGTATCTCAAAATAGAGGACAGATAAATAAAATAAAAAAGCACCCGATTGTCGTGAAATGAACCTCGCTACAGACTTTCCACCAATAAAAGGAAAGGGTGTCCCTGTCTAAAGTCCCGTAGATACACGCAGAACTAGTCCAGAGCCTTGCACGTATAAGCGATGGCGGACTTGATGCGCTTGGCAGTTTAGACCTTATCGCTCCTTTTCATCTGAATCTCAAATGCGGAAAATATCTTCCGGTAGGCGGGCGCCTTAAGGCGCCCGTCTACCTGGTACTTGAACTGCGTTGCAGAGTGTTCGAAATATACCTTTTTCAACGAAACTATTTAGCGTGCGTCCAACGTGCTGATCTACGAAAAGAACACACACTTCAGACGAGAGCTGTTAAGTACTTTCAAAATATCACGTACGTTAGAAACATCAATTCAGAGTACTCCAAAACCGCTAAAAACGGCCTTTCCAAGACGCTGTAGCTCAAAATGCACGCATCAGATACATACAAAACTACTATAGGCGCCTGCACTGAACCTTCCTAAAGACTTCCCACTAATAAAATAATATGGTCACCGCTGAAAGTCCCATAGGTACACGCAGCACGACGAGAACACTGCACGCCAGTTCAGAGCCTTGCGCTTAGCGACGATGGCGTACTTGATGCGCGTGGCAGTGTCGCCCTTATCGCTCCCGCGCTTCTCGGCCTAAACGTGGGAAAAAGTTCCAGGCAGACGGGCGCCTTAAACACGGGTCCAGTGCTGAAAAAAAACAGATACAGGGTGCCCCGCTGTCGGGCCCGGTGATTTGAGTCAAGTCTGCCGAAGAGCGTCTGCCATCGAGCACAGTGGTTTGAAGACAGTGTGTCGGGGAGCGGCATAGTTCTACTTGGGTGCCCGACGAGTTATAAAAGTTCCGGCTCCCGGTCATTTGACAGCACAAGGCCTCCGGTGACGAACGAGAGTTCGGCGGCTGCTCCTGTGCCAGTGTCTTCCTGGACAGTGACCTGCGTTCTTCGAGGACCGGAGAACGAGCGGGAGGAAGAGCAATCCTGCATTGTGCGATGCATGAATGGGAGGGTATCCGGGATCTCCTGATATTGGAACGGAAAATTAAGGACCCCAAATGATTCCATCAGGATGCTGAGTAAAGCTGATTGTACCCGTGACAGAGAACCCCATCTGGTTCGACAAGGAAGACTCACGAAACCCTTTCTCCACAGAATTAGCTCTGCTCTTGGAGACGTGGTCGAGGTCCAAAGTAGGGGAAGCTTTACGGACAGAGAACATAGCGCTATCTAGATGATACTCAGCAGATAGAATTACATTTTCTTTCAGGTGCTTGGCGGGTAGCAGACGACACCTAGGGAGCCACCCATGTCATAATGTTCGCTAAACTTGTAAAATTCCACGCTCCGTATAAACAGTTGGTGTAAGTTTGCGGAAAACATACCTGAAGGAAAAACACTAAATTATGGCAAGAATTTTTTAAAAGTAACGTATAATTATTGCTTGTTAGTTAGTTCATCTTTGCCAACACTAAAACTGTATTTACTTCCTAACTGTACTTTGGCCATCGTTCTGACAAAAATCTTATCAGAGAGTAAACAAACGTAAGTCTGTATACATTATGTTTAATTACAATTGTAGGCCTATGCATTACTAAACAGATAATGACAAGATGTGACAATACTGCAAGTATTTCTTGCAGAAATGCGGAAGATGTCTTTTATTTGGCTCAAGTGTCTCTGCATATTTGAGTACAATAGTGAGAAAAAAAAAATTATTTTGTAAGTGAATATGCAAATGTATAGTATGTTTAATAACGTGTGGGACCCACTATTTGACCTAGTTTCCTAGTTTCCTAGTTGTAGTTCTGTTTGTACTGCAATGATGTGGTGCTGCTTATCGTTATAGGAGGTTCTCAAAATGACCTCTTTCAGACTAAATGTACGCTTGCAGTCGTATCGTAGACCTACGTATTAAAATAAGAAAATGCAGGTGTTTATCGAATACGTTGGAAGCGTTCTTCGATACTCTGACGATGTATTTTGATGTTGAGAATGGGTGTTGCACACATAATAAATATTTTTTTTTAAAGTGCCCCACAAATAAAAATCCAATGAATGGAGAACATGCATGCCAGACAATATGTCCTGCACGAGGTATCCGTTTGTTCGGAAGTCTCTCGTTCAATAAATTCCTTGCTATTCGGCTAAAATGTGGCGGTGCACAATCGTGCTATAAACCACACCCGACATTCCTCAAGGTGAACAACTTCCAAAAGTCTGTGGAACTGGCTTTTGATGAAATCTGCGTAAGATTGACGCGTTAGTCTCCCAAGACGAACAACGTGATTGTCGCCAAGTATTCCCGTCAATACATTGACGCTGAAGTGTTGTTGGTGGTGTGATTGACGAAGAAAACGAGGGTTTTCTTCAGCCCAATGACGAGTGTTATGGAAGTTGACGATTTCGTAGGTGGTGAACCGAGATTCGTCGGTAAATAATACGGTCGACAGAGAAGACGGATCACCGATAGACATTACTGAAGCCAAGCAAGAAAATTGACTATTGGAAGACGATCGTCGTTATTGAGTGTCTGCACTCATCGAACCTGGTACGGATAAAGCAGGCGCCGTCGCACAACTCTCCAAACTGTCGCGTGCCCTGCGTTCCGTAATACTGTTATTCGTCTGGTATTCATTCAACGTGCTGCAAAACACGCTTTTCAATATTAAGGCGCCCGTCTACCTGGCGCTTGAACTGCGTTGCAGAGTGTTCGAAATACACGTTTTTCAACGAAACTATTAAGCGTGCGTCCAACGTGCTGATCTACGAAAAGAACACACACTTCAGACGAGAGCTTTTAAGTACTTTCAAAATATCACGTACGTTAGAAACATCAATTCAGAGTACTCCAAAACCGCTAAAAACGGCCTTTCCAAGGCGCTGTAGCTCAAAATGCACGCATCAGATATATAAAAAACTACTACAGGGGCCTGCACTGAACCTTCCTAAAGATTTCCCACTAATAAAATAATATGGTCACCGCTGAAAGTCCCATAGGTACACGCAGCACGACGAGAACACTGCACGCCAGTTCAGAGCCTTGCGCTTAGCGGTGATGGCGTACTCGATGCGCGTGGCAGCGTCGCCCTTATCGCTCCCGCGCTTCTCGGCCTAAACGTGGGAAAAAGTTCCAGGTAGACGGGCGCCTTAACACTTCGAATACAAACGGGTTTGAAACCATCTGACACTCGTTTTCAAAACGAGCCTGTATCTTGTAGCCATTCATGTAATCGTTCGAATGTTTTCTTGCCTGGAGTATGCCTATTAGGGAAACGATCCGAATGTGTGTATGTTGTCAACATACTGGATATGGCTTTGCTGTGAATACATCTTACCTTTGCTCGTTGCTGGGCTGTCACACCCACCCAAGGAAAAGAAGAAAACAAGAAAGGGACGTTGTGTTTAGGCATTTAGGTATGAAGAAGCACTCCGTCAATTTTCGTAAACTGCCAGTCCCGCTTGAATGAGTTATATAAAATTATTTATATTCCTATCTAATTAGGAAGGTCTCGATCAATCAAATATTAAAAAAAATATCACAGAATTATATTACAGTTTGAAGTAGTAAATTCTGTTTTATTTTAAAGGGGAATATGCCTAATCATAATACGAATCTTATCGAGATACGTTACGGTCAAAATTCTAAAGAGTAAAATATTAGTATCACGTCGTAATTAATACCTGTTTTATACACGATATTTCAACGCATTTCTATGAAAATGATTTGTAAAGAAAGTATTATTTCGTCAGAAAAAGATATTTAACATAATTACTAATATACTTGAAAATCTAGCAGACAAACGATGACGAATGTACCTTTTAGAATTATGTTATATTTCAGTTAAAATTTTTAACACAATGAAACACCGTGTTTTTAAAAATTGTATGCAGGCAATACATAACGGTTGCTGCTGTACCAATTGAAGACAGCAACGATGGAGTTGCTTAGGTATTTCACTGGAGCAGAAGCCCTGCGAATAATGCTTGACAAATTACGCCTTATTCAATTTGTATCTTCCTGCCCCTTCCCTTCTCCTTTTTTTTAAAAAAAGTTCACGCGCATAAAACCACCCGTTTCACCCTGATTATCTCTTTTTTTTCCCTTTTCACGGCCTCTCGCTCTCGAAGAGTTTGACGTGGATCTTCATCTGCCTCGCACCCGGTAATCAAGGAAAATGGATACCGCAGCGCGTAATATAGGAAGACGCGGCTTTCCGTACACATTTTCACTTTTCCCCCGTTTCCCTGCCCCCGCCACCAGGACTCCCAACCCCCCTGGCATTTTTATTACGACGCTGCCTCCTCATCCTTCGCTCCGTCGCAGGCCCTTCTACTCAATCCCACAAGGGTTTAAGGGGAAGCCCCATTGTAAGACCGGCGGGATGCTCCTTAAAACCATCCTCTTACCCCCGCCCCCCTGATCTTCACGCGTCCCTTCCGCACCACAGAAGCCCCTCCTTCGAGCACGGAGTTTTCTATCTTACAAATGAGTTTCCACAGAATGGTCCTGGTCGGCAAGGAAAAAGGGAAGGGTTGAAATTAGGGAAGGGGGGTGCCTTTTCTTGTAATCGCATTAAGGTGGAGTGGAAGCCTCGTGGTTGAGAAAGAAAAAAAAATAAAGGTTGATGAACGATTCGTCCTGTTCCACGCACAATGAACCCCGCGCCGTATCAGCAGGAGGCCGAGAATCGGGAAATGTCGCTGCTGACTGACGATGGGCGATCTGTCGCGTTTTCACTCGTTGAACGCGGACTACTTGTAGAGACGGTCGCTTGTCGTGGAAACCTAGTCGTTGTCAGGCTCCAATTGACCACGCAACGTTCTAATAATTGCATGTCTTTCCTAGCTATCGTCCGCGCGAGAGACTATCCTCTTGCCTGAATGGCTTGACGAGATTTCCACTACACTGGTACTGCCGACCCGTGATTCGTACGCGAACAATAACGTGTTGTTGTTTATAAAGTGCATTATCCATTCGCGGAACTATAAAAGTGCTACAGTGTTTACAAAAACACCCCGGGTTCGTGAAGAAAAAAAAGCTATCGACATATTTTGGTATGCTTCAGAACTTATACTATACTGTCAACACTAAGTTTCGGGATGCAATTTTTCTTTTCTTCTACTGAGTGAGAAAGTGAGAAAGAGAAAATGAGAAAGAAAGACGCAATGTGAGATATATTTACACATACATATACACATAAAACACATATACAAGCTGTTCGGAAACTCACCCGAAATATTTCGGGAAGTAATGCCTTGTAGAAAGTGAAATAGAAATGTATAATACAACTAACAGCCTAGCTCAACTCCTAAGGCATATAAACAACACCCTTAAAATAGAGTTTAGAAATGTGATTTTTCGCAAATATCAGAAATGGCGTAGAATTAAACTATGATTCTCTGGATAACTTTTATTGATAACTTTTATCGGCGTTTAGATATTCCGCGTTCATAAAAACAATACGGGTGGCCGCCCCCTAATTGCATACAATTATTTTGCTTTCAAGTTTAATGGAACTTTGATACAACGCCATTGAGCAGTATGTCCTACTTAACAAAAAAGGCCCTCTTGTTGCAAGTTCCTAGAATCCACCGTTCCCGTTTTAAACGCACACAAAGTTTTAAGTGGTGACGATGCAGTACCTGGCATGTAGACAATACTTCTACACACGAAGGTAAACACATCGTATAGCAACGGATATTGGGCTGACTAATCTTAACGCGGCACTTAATCTCTTAGGCGTTGGTCAACTGCAACATACGTTCCATGACGAAGGGTCACGTGGTTTGGATATTTCTGCTGGTACAAATCACGTGCTCTCAGACCACTGCAGCCTGCCGCATCGTATAGAAAATGCATGTCAGCCAATTACCCCCGTGTAAACATCGACATGCTGCCTGCAATGCAGCCCTACACATGAAAGCCTAGCACACACCTTCTGCCTCATCTCACTTACGCGAAAACCCAGTACCCAAACTCCAGACGTAGTTTATTTGGACCAATAGTAGCATTAAATCCCTATACACTTATATCCGGAAACGTTATTTTATATAATTTAATTGTATTCAAAGTTGCGGGGTACAATGCCTGGAGAACAAGGCTGTGCGATCATGCGTGTAGGACAAGTTGCATAGGAAGCAGGCGTGCGACACTGAATTGTTACATACGCAGCATCGCGCGCCTTATTCCTATGCAACTTGTTCTACACGCATGATCGCACCGCCTTGTTCTCCAGGCATTGTACGCCGCAACTATGAACACATTTATTTGGTTATTACGTCTAAAAATAAAGAAATGGTGCTGAAATAAAAAAGTTTTGTTTTTGTATTCTGACTTGCCTTTGCACATTCACCTACAAAAAAGAAAAAAAAGGAAACTTACCTTTAGAATTATCCTCTTAATCATACGTGACTTGAAACGGTTAACAAGCAAAATGTAAACAAAATCTGGCCCTACGTTGATTCCTTTCGCATGTGGGAGTCGTGCCGGACGGTGCCGCTGCTGGTTGGCGGGTTTTTCTTGGGGATCTCCTGTTCCCCTCGGTCTTGCATTCCGGCTCTCAAGACCTCGCTGTTAAGGAGTCCGCCTGCCTTGCGCTTGAACTGGGCTAGAGAGAGAGCTAGAAATTCGCTTGTTTCTACAAAACTACTAAACGAGCGTGAGATGTGTTGATCTACGAAAAGAACACACACTTCAGACAAGGTGCTGCTGAGTGGCTTCAAGACGCTCATTAGAAACACCATTCTAGATTATTCCAAAGTGGCTTAAAATGGCTTTTTTAAAGCTATGTATTTTGAAAATATACGCGTCAGGTGCATACAAAACTTGTCGAGGGCTCTGCGTTGAACCTTTCTACAGATTTTGCAGCAATAAAAAAATATGTTCACCTCTTAATGCCCCATAAATACACGCAGTGCGACGAGAACCCTGCACGTCAGTTCAGAGCCCTGCGCTTAGCGGTGATGGCGTACTTGATGCGCGAGGCAATGTCACCCTTATCATTCCCGCGCTTCTCGGCCTCAAACGTGGAAAAAAAGCTCCAGGTAAGCGGGAGCCTTAAGTCTGTTGCCTGGTTAAGAATTTGGTATAGGGAAATACATAATAATGAAAATAGGTTTTTTTTGGCGTTCCTCTTAAATATATACCACCGGGGACATATTTGAGCACAAAATACATACTTATTTGCTATCGAAGATTTTTGTAACATTAATGTATAGCCTGTTTCCTGGAAAGTTAAAAAAAACTCAATAATCAAATAAAAATTACTGGAAAACCAATTGTTATATTTGCCTCGATACAGAAATTGAGAGTATCGTTTCTCACACTTAAACTTCCGTTTCAATTTTTATATCCTCGGAATTGGCTTCGAAAAACTGAATTTCATTAACGCGTGTATCCCTACATGAACTGCTTAACAAGGCAACGGCCTTAAGAGCCGTCCAAATCTCTCCACTCTCTCTACTCCGTTGATTGCCGAAACACCTGATGGGTAGGCAATTGCACGTTGGAGCCCCCCCTCCCTGGGAGCCCCCCCTCCCTCTCACGGGGGCGTCGCTCACGACGAGGGAGAGCCAGTAATTGACAAATGCGGCACGAGAGTCGTCCTCCGGTGTCGAGCCCCCGCTGCAATGCATCATCGTGTATCATCGTGCATCATCGTTCACCATCGTGCATCATCGCGCATCATCGTGCATCATCGTCCGCGAGACTGCGGGCGTGATCGACGGGCCGCGATGCCACGTGACTGACTGCCGCTAATGACGACGGCGGAGGCTCCTAACTGGAACCTGCTCCGCACGCTCCGGTATACATCGATTGTTTCGAAATCGATCGCGCATCCCATGTCACCTCGGAGGTTGAGTGTGTCTTAAGTCGATTCGATTTTCGACAACAACCAGTCGTTTGAAAACGTCGACTGTCTATTTTAAGGCTCACCTTCGCCTCTTTCGCAGAGATTCTTCGTTTTCGCGTCATAATTTCGGATTCATGGTAATAGATAAAAGTGTACGATTACAGAAAATTTAAATTTTACGAGTTGTTTAATATTTTTGTGTATTATTTGCTTGTAAAAATCAGGACCATATTTAAATTTCGTCAATAAGTTCCTGCCTTTTTGCAAGCAGGAAATAAATAACACACAGTGAAAATTAGATACAAGGGTATTAAAAAACTATTGTAAATGTTCTAGAACAGAACATTTCGAGAAAGTAAAGAGGTATGATACGTTTACTTAGGTTTAAATAGAAAAAAAAAATCACGCACAATTCTTAGAGAGAAAACGACTAATCGCGTAAATGTTTTTGGGTCAAGTTCTTTTTCAAAACAGTTGAGCTTCTTTTATGAGTGGATGCACNAACGACTAATCGCGTAAATGTTTTTGGGTCAAGTTCTTTTTCAAAACAGTTGAGCTTCTTTTATGAGTGGATGCATTTTTTTTTTAACGCTGCTTAACGTTTTGTAGCCGAATCGCGAATACTCATTGCTACTGTACCATGATTCTTGTTGTCTCANACAATTCTTAGAGAGAAAACGACTAATCGCGTAAATGTTTTTGGGTCAAGTTCTTTTTCAAAACAGTTGAGCTTCTTTTATGAGTGGATGCACTTTTTTTTAATGCTGCTTAACTTTTTGTAGCCAAATCGCGAATACTCATTGCTACTGTACCATGATTCTTGTTGTCTTATTAAAATTGGGAAACATGTTCACAAACACACACGCACGGAAAGTACCCTTAACGTGCGAAAAATAAGGCAACGCAGTATAATATGCTTCCACCACATGGTTGATCTAGGAGACAAGCCAACTTGTCAAACACGAGACGATTTTTCTAAATTTGATTCGGAAATAGAGAAGATAACATCTAAAGTTAACAGTAGTAATCATTTTCATTTGTTTCTAAATTTTTTTGTTGTACCCCCAACAGTTTGCGAAACACTGAAGAACACAAAAAAAAAAACAAAGAGGCAACAGGATGACAGAACCANAACATGTTCACAAACACACACGCACGGAAAGTACCCTTAACGTGCGAAAAATAAGGCAACGCAGTATAATATGCTTGCACCACATGGTTGATTTAGGGAACAAGCCAACTTGTCAAACACGAGACGATTTTTTTATTTTGATTCCGAAATAGAGAAGATAACATCTAAAGTTAACAGTAGTAATCATTTTCATTTGTTTCTAAATTTTTTTGTTGTACCCCCAACAGTTTGCGAAACACTGAAGAACACACAAAAACAAAGAGGCAACAGGATGACAGAACGAGAATCACAGACTAAAAATCTGCGATACGAAAATACGTTCAACAAATAACAACTGTCGTTGGCGCGCATGGCAACGTAAATTGGAGCGGCTCGACTCGGTAATTGGCCAACTCGCCATGCGAACAATACACGGCCGAAGTGTACCTTGGAGCCGGTGGGGCCCTGCGATTGCCGCGCTATGAATCATCTATAAAGGTGCGCCAGGCACAGAGCCCA
>NQII01001614.1:296547-309185 GCA_002778355.1 Clitarchus hookeri
GTTTGTGCCACTGTTGCACCCGGCCGCACGCCGTAAGGCGGCGCTAGTGTTCCACCTAACGCCGTGGAGACGGAAAGACGCATGCACTGCGGTTGCGGTTTCGCGTGTTTGTAGTCCCACGTAATGACGTTCGAAAAAAAAATAATTGTATAAAAGAAGTTTTAGAACAACATGTATCTATGGACTAATACATAGAGACCTGAAAAATTCGCGGATTAATTTTGGGACAAGCTAGAATTCAACACACGCGTGTATGCATAACCTTGTCCATTGGTCCACGTGGTGTTCGACACCTCCTGAAGAACTGTGGCCCAATCGGCGCCATCCACTGTGACAGCAGACAACCAATACACAGTTGACATCGGCATGTTTGTACAGAAAGACTGCAGGGTCTAGCCTGCAGGTCACTGAACTCGCGAATTTTTCAGGTCTTTACTAATATAAACAACAAATCTTAGTAAATAACCATTTTTTTGGAAAGGTAAATTTAATGTTTGTAAGTTTTGATTGAAGCTAGCAAGACAGCGCCTACTACATAGGCCACCATAAAAACACGCAAAGACCATGCGTCGGCAATAGCGCTGATTGTGTGTTGTTGGAAAATGAAACTCAATCACTTATGTGGCGGCCTTTACTACACAATTGCTGATCTGCCATTGTTCATCTTGTTCGACACACGTGCACTAACGAGCAGCCTCTAGCGGCAGCCACGCACCTCGGTGTCCTATGCGCATGCGCTCTACGCGTGGCGCGCCAGTTACGTTCGCCTTCGCGATATGCGACTTGTTGTGCACGCAGGTACGTGAAGTTGCGGACCTCCTGCGTTGTTTTGCGTAACCTCAACTTAAATGTAAAAAAAATACTAGATGACCTTTCCAAACATTTCGTTACTAGGGCGTATTGTTTCTATTATCCCATAGATGCTGTTGTTTTAATTTTTACATGTTCAAAAAACACACCATATAGTCCTTTCACGGTATGGAACAAAACCTTTGAGAAATCACCTCATACGTTCCATATTTGGTTGTATCCTAAATACATCACACGTCACAAGCGTTTTATGCTTCCGTCAACACTGTCACGTCTTATATATTGGTTAAATCGTACTTTCTCTTATATTTTGTCAACAGATTGTAATATTAATAACATGGCCTACGTGAATTAAAAATGGCGAGAACAAAACATGTTGGAGTAGCCAGTAAAAAGTAGTTACGTTATTTCAGTAAGTTTTTTTTACGTTATTTATAAAATAAGTGATTGCTAATGAAGTTTTCTAGGTTTCCAGGAATGCAACTGTGGAAAACATATGCATGTACAGTGTACAGGCACGGAGTGTTGGTATCCCTTGGTGTTTTCTTCCAGACTTATTTACCTCTCGTTGACGTCTAGCGGAAGGATATGTAATGGGTTGCACGGAAGTATATCACTTGTAACTCTCCAGGAAAGTTGTAAGTAGCCACGAATATACTATTGTCACAGATCGTAAAATTGGAAATGGCATTTTATCCGTACTACTACTGCAAGTCGAGTTGGTAACGTATATTCGCGGTTTCTGAACACTTTTTGAATCGAACCTTAGGAAAATCACCCCGTGTATGACGCGTTCAGCTGTTTCCTAAATACGTCATTTATCAAAGGCTTTTCGAGCTTTGTTAACACAAAATTATCTTATTTTTGAGTTTAATTGAAGTCTTACTCGTATTCTACTTGAATGTTGTAATATTTAATTTATAATTGATATTAATAAAAACGGGGAGAAATTAGGTGTGCTGGTAAAATGTAGTAAGAAATAGTTCCCATGCAAAATTATATTTAACTGAGTACACATGCATGTGGTGTATCGTCCCTTTGGTGTAATTTTCTAGACTTGGTTAAGCTTTGTTACCATAAGGCGGAGGAATAGCTTGAAAGTAGAAATTTAGCAGGTCTTCTGGAAAGTTAGAAGTAACCACGTAGGGGCTATAGTGCGTGCTGCTATAGCGCCTGAGAGTAAGTGATATATATATATATATATATATATATATATAAATGTTGTGTCCGTATGTTCGGACGCGTATTACTCCCGAAAAAAATCAACCAATTTTCATTCTGTTTTTTTTATAAACCTTCCTTTCGTTCCCACGAGTGTTTGTACACCTTTATTTTTTATCGGTATTACCTGCAAAGGTACTAAAATCTGCAAAAAGCTCATTTTTACCATGCTTTCGCGTCAGGAAGCACCTTTGTTGACAGCTGTCTGTTTGAACATTTCAGTTTCTTGTTCTCAATGTTTTTTTACATATATACATATACTTATACATGTATATACATATACATATATGAATATACTTCTTTCAATTAATTTCACAGAAATGAATAGAACCAAAATCTGTTATGCCACAGCAACGCGTGGCCGGGTAAGCTGGTATTACATAAAACTTGTGTATGATCTAGGAAATGTTGCACATGAAATATATTTATGGTTGCTGCTGTACACAACAAGGAATCAGTGGCCGGTGTTTTGGGCTTCTTCTTTGTGAGAAATAAGATCTTTTTTTTTTAAGTTGCTGCATCTCTTATGTGTGAATTGTTAATGCCGACATAAACAAACACGCAGAACGTTGTTCAACTGTTACGGGAAGCACACTCGGCACAAGTACATCTCACACCATAAAATTAAATGATTGCAACACTTGAGCTAGGATATTAATTCGGGATTGAAAGGGTTAACCGACACGACGTGTCAAACTGTCCGTAACACTGGCAGCGATGTGGGAAAAATAGTCCCATGACATTATATTGTATTAAAATTATTGCTTTTGAATATGTGGACGCAGTTTCTTTCGTTTCTTTTCTTTCCTTTTGATGTGCATAACGCGCGAGAATTTGCATATCAATAAAATTTTAGGAAAATTTTTAAAACTGTTTCACAGTTACGCTTGATTGCCATACCGTTTGAATAAAGTGATCGCGTCGACGTTAACATTAATTTCACATATGGGGAATGGATACAAATTAGGCAGAAAAGTAGACCCTAGTCAGGTATCTTAAAAGTGCTAATTTAACCGCGAATAAAATTTGTTTTTTATTTTTCCCAAAAACGGAATATGATGTCAGCGTGAGACGTTGTAAAAACAGCGGAATATATTTTTTATTTTGCTTTAAATTACACCATACGTAATGTATACAAGTTGGATGGCCTTCCGTAATTAATATAAAACATTAAATATTTTTTGTTTTTAAAGCTCTCATATTAATATGTACTAAAAAACAAGTAACTGCGGAAAATAAATCGTTTTGGGCATTCTTTGCCAGAACTGTGCAATTTTAACCGGTATTTATTCGTTATAATTATGTAAAGTGTCAAATATACATTCAAAAATTTAGTCTGTAAATATGTTAAGGTGGGGTCTAATAGCAGAAGGGATTTGTCACATCAAAATTATTCAGTTATAAAGATTGTTTTAGTTTCTCGAAGTATTAATATCGAGTTTTACGGTACGTCCAACCACTGTGGATCGTCTCTACAATGTTGTTTAATGAAGACATCAGAATATAGGAAAAGTGAATTTTATGTTTTACCTTTTACTTACTGAATTTGTTGACCGATGTAATTTCAAATGTGTGACCCTCCTTCTAATTCTACTGCACGTTCTTAGCCAGGTATTGAAACAAGTCTACCTGTCAGGGGAATTATTTCGTGTGTTTACTTCCACTCCAGTGATCTGTCAGAGATTGTAGAAGAGTTCTTGTTATGCTCATTGATTAGCCGGAATAACATGCACATTTCACAGTACGATCATACCAGAGCTTAGAGGATCAAATTGTTTCATTTACACCCGCAAAGAAAGCAAAAAAAAACCCCTTACAATTGTAGTTCCTATAGAAGAAAGGGCGTGTCTACTATTTCTACATGCCAAATGCATTTGATCTCTGAATGCAGTCCTAAGCTGGAACCTGAAATATACGGTATGAGTAGATATCTTTTTCCACCTTTACAAAATACGAACGTTGATATTCAGCTATCTTTTTCGTGCATAATTAGGACTATAGCATACCACATTCCCAGCATTAATTTATACAGAAAAGCCTCGTGGTAGATATAATTTATATTTACATCACATGAGATATGTATGTGTTTTTACATGTATACGTCGGTATTGAATACAAGAAAACTTGGGATTAACATAATAACCGAAAAACAATCTCACCAATTCTCACATTAATTTTGGACTTTACCGCGTGGTCGCACTTGAACTTTGCGAGTTATATCAGATCTATCATTGATATCGTTTCCGGGACGTTCATTGCTGTCACACTAACAGCTGAACGAAACACTCTTTTAATTAGCGAAATCCACACGCTCCGCGCAACCAGGTGTGGTTCCCTCGCAATAAAACACAGGCTGTCGTTTCAGTGCTATTTTCAGGATTTAATTTCATCACTCCGTGTTCACTTTTTTTTTTAATTTTATCGTACTCTGTTCGACATGCTCTTGCATCTGGTTCGTAAATAATAAAAATACGTTTATTAGGTTGACAAACCTTTGTTTGCTTATCTCGTTGGGAAATTATTAGTTTCCCTCCAAAAACATTTTGTAAGTAACACATTTCTGTTGTGCGGTGTTATATTTCCACATAGTAACAGATTAAAAAAGTGGAGGACAAAGCTCAAAGAAATAAATGGTAGTGAATATTAAGGAATTATTTATGTGTATATAAAAAGTTATGGCCATTTTTGTAAATTTATAAATAAATAATTATACATTGGGTCTCAAGTGCCCGAATTTGAAAGAAATGCAATTAGATATACAGGCTGAGTATAAAATAATACCCCAAACTTGAAGGTCAACAATATCAAAACCAAACAACCTACAACCTTGATTGACCAATCAAATGAACCGTGAACCGTGAAGTTTGTTTACCATACATTCATAAATGTTCAATGTGATCACCATGAGCGTCACGAACGACGTATACGCGATAATCAAACTCGTTCCACGCTCTTGTCAGCGTGTCCGGTGTTACGGTTTGGATGGCGTTCCTAACTCTCGGTTTGAGGTGGTGAGGGGGTAGCGAGCTCGCATTCGACACGTAAATGTAAAAGGGACGGTCTGATTTTTCCTTTATGGTGCGCCACCCCATTGGCACCTAGCTGTTCGCGGATACCTGAACGAGACGTTGCCGCAACGCTGGGTTGGTCGAGGAGCAGCTGGTGACCAGGCTCTTCATCACTGGCCCCCAAGAAGCCCGGATCTTACCCCGTGCAATTTTTTTCAACAGGGGTACATAAAGGATCAAGTGTTTCGTCCACCATTGTCGGCTAACATTGACGACCTCAAAACGAGAATTACGGACGCTATCCTAACCGTAACACCGGACATGCTGACAAGAGCGTGGAACGAGTTTGATTATCGCGTAGATGTCGTTCGGGCTGCTCGTGATGGTCACATACAACATTTATGAATGTATGGTCAACAAACGTCACGGTTCCACGGTTGATTTGATTGGTCAATCAAGGTTGTAGGTTGTTTGGTTTTGATATTATAGACCTTAAAAGTTAGGGCATTCTTTTATACTCATCCTGTAGTTTGTTGGATGTTCAAAATTATTTTAGAAAAACGTATTAGTACAATGTTTCTGTTCACACGGCATCCTTCACCAAGTACCAAAAAATATTTCCTTCGGCCTACTGAAAACTTTTTCAAAATATGTGTTTACTTTGTGGAATTTTTTTAAACCTTAATGCACCTAAAATATATACAAATATTACATCTTTGACAGTACGTTAGGGCGAAGAATTACTTTTCAAAAATATGTATAAACGATTGACGGGAAAATTTTCGTTTGAAGGGATTATTTAGTGAGTGTTTCGGAAATCTCTGACCAGATGTATCAATAATTAAAATTTTTTTTTACTAATGACATTTTTAAAGCCATACTTGGGCTCTTAATTTCTGCCAATTTGTTATCCTGCCACCGGAAGCAAAATGAACACTGCCGCGGAGCAGATGACTTTATTCATTCGTCGATCAAATGTTACAACGAAATCGTGAGCAACATGTGTTGGCTATATTACAATAGACTAATCACGGTTAAGTGAGGACATTTGATATCAAAATTTGTAAAATGGCACAGCCCCTACCTGAATATAATTCAATGGGTACACTGACAGGCAGCTAGCTGCCTAGTCAAGTTGGCAACGAATGAGAGAAAGTAGTTCCATGCTTTAACGTTGAATTATTAGTGTTAGGTTAACATTCACGACTACTGAAATAATTTATTGCGATATTCGTTTTTTTATGCTCGCAAGTATAAGATTTAAAAATTGATAAAATATAATTTTTTCTAATTATTTCGCAGTTTTACTTGGCCGACGCATGAATAAAGCGACGAGGTTATGGCGATGTTAATTTTACGTATGGCGGAAGAATACGCAATGTGCATACAAGTAGACCTTAAGCAAGGTTTTCAAAAGTGCCCAGTTTACCGCGAACAGCCCGTGACTCGGCCCCATTAAAGTGGCATGTGCAGATTCAACTCTGTGTAATACTGTTGACAGGTGAGTTGGAACCACCCTAGGGTGGAGAACCTCCATCCACTGCGATTGGAAAGGGCGTGATATCTTTCTATTGACGGCATTCAACTGCTGTCAATTAGAGCCCTAGTTCCAGGCTCAAAATAACTCATGTTTCTGAAGCGATATAGACTGGCAAGAGTGCACACACATCATGATGCCTGATGTGAGACAGGAACAGACTGAGTGGCCAAATATGCCTGGACAATGGATTGACGTGCACTCTTAAAATAATGACTCTGGAGAATACCTCTCGTTATACCTCCGGGATCAGGCACGAGAGGGCCAGCACTTTGAACACAACATCGCTGTATAAGATAACGGAAAACATGTAACATGTTGGAAGATCGACGAGCAGTTAGTCATAGACTTATATGTTTTTGATTCGTGTTCAACTCTCGCCCAAGTGTAAATTAATTAAACTTTTTACACGCAGTAAAACACTGGCATAAAGAAAATAATTTTTTTCCTCGTTTTTTCTTAAAATGAAAATTGAAGTAAAAGAAAACTAATTAGCGAATTTACGGAAAGGTCCCGTGAATTCACGGAAGGTTCTGTGAAATTTACGAGAAATCCGTTTTTGAAAAAAAGTAAACTGTCCGCAATTCTACGGACAGTCCAGAAATTTTTTTACCAGCTCCTTTTGTAGAACGAAGAGGAGGGGGAGGGGGGAATTAAAGAGTGTGCCAACTTTGCTGCGAGCACGCCAGTTGGGGTGTCCGTTTATATTACGTGCAGTTAGAGCAGGCGTCTCTAATGGGCGAGGAAACTGGAAGGCTTATATTAAGGCCCCCGCCTACCTGCCGCCTGGAGCTGCGTTGCACAGTGTTTGAAATACACGTTTCTCTACGAAGCTACTGAAAGTGCGGCCAACGTGCCGTTCTACGAAAAAAACACAACACTTCAGGCTAGGCCCGCTGAGTGCTTTCAAGACGTCGACCACATTAGAAACACCATTTCATAGTTCTCCAAAAATGACGTAAGATAGATTTTACAAAGCGCTTTATCTCAAAACATACAAGTTGGATACATGCAGAAAAAATTCAAGGGCACTGCATTGAAACTAACTACAGACTTTACACCAATAAAACTAATAGGGTCACCGCTGAAAGCGCCATAGGTACACACAGCCAAATGAGAACACCGCATGCCACGGTTTCTTCACACATTTTGAATCAAACCTTTGAAAATTCACACCATGTATGGCGAGTTTGGTTGTTTCTTAAATAGGTCATGTAACACAAGCGTTTTTTTTACTTCTGTTAATATAAGAGGATCTTATTTATGGTTCAATTGAAATTTTACTTATATTTTACCTCTAAATCGTAATATTTCGCTGTAATTAATGTGAATAAAACAGGGAGGAAATAGGTGCGTTGGTATCGTCTAGTAAGAAATATTTCGTGTGCAAAATTTTATTACAATGAGTGTACACGAATGCAGTTCGTTGTCACTTTGGTGTAGTTTTGTAAGCCCGTGTTACGATTTGCTTGCATGAANGGGGGCATGAAAGTAGAGCTTTAGCAGGGCTGCAGAAAAGTTGGCAGTAACAGTGAATGGACTGTATTCAGGAGATATATTAGTCATACCGGAGGTGCAGAGTATCTAAGAATACAGAGGTGAAATGGAGGCGTGTGTTGTAATCTCCAGCTACACGCGCCAACAAAATGGCCTCACCGGCCACCAATATGGCGGAGCGCCGTTTGCCAATCAGCGCCTGGAGGCCAANACACGCGCCAACAAAATGGCCTCACCGGCCACCAATATGGCGGAGCGCCGTTTGCCAATCAGCGCCTGGAGGCCAATTTGGCAGAAGTGGGCGAGCGAAGAGATTAGGGCGGCTCTTAACATCAAGGTCTTGAGAGCCGATGAGGGTGATTGACGTGAGTATATAGTGCAAAGAGTGTTGAGAGTGTAAATTACATGCTTGGTCATATCTACGACGTTTTATTGCAGAGGTGATCGCTGAGTTGTACATATCTATATGTTCAGTTCACTTCCCTTGTTGTTTCCTTCTGTGTAGAAAGCAAGTTTTTGGAATGAACAAAGTCGCTTATAATTGGAACAGTTTCTAAGCGAAATGAATGATAGCAGCGCCGGAATGAAAGGGGAGGGGAAACCGGAGATCCCCGAGAAAACCCCCCCCCCGACCAAAGGCATCGTCCGGCACGATTCCCACACGAGAGAATCCGGGAGTGACCCGGCCGGGGATTGAACGTGGCGAGAGGCGAGCAGGCTAACCGCTATAAATAATATATACCGTAACGCGCAATAGTCAAATCAAGACACCAAGTCCGTTTCCACAACTTCGCGTGCCCAGAAGGTGACCAGATGCGCTAAAATAAAAGGAACCGCTTCGACATTTCTCTTTCTGAAGCCCTCTCATGTTGAATAATAGTCAATTAAAACATTTTATTGTAGCCTTAGACGTTAACTTTCGAGTCCAGTGAAATATATACACTGCGTTTATCACTTACATGGCAATATTTGTTTTAAAAAGTGTTGGAAGTCTAAAACATTGCTGATAGGAAAAAAGTAACTAGGGCCTTAAAAGTGCTCACTTTACCGTGAACAGCCTATACTTACCTATTCTTTGCTGGAGGCTGGTGCGTCCTTCTCGCCACGTGACCATAAAGCCTTAACAATTTTGCGCCCGTCACAGTTTAAGGGGTCTCATTTTAAGCAGCTGTGTGTACTATAATTTCTAAAGAACGAAGGAATATTTCAATATAAACATTTTTTCAGAACAAAATTGAATAAAATATGTATTTTTTTTGCCAATTCATAAATCTGATTATTGGAACATAAATGTGGTCGTTAAAAAGTTCCAAAACCAGCAAAAATTGATGTAAGTAACGTGTTCATTCTCTCGTGAAATATACTGTATCAAAACCTTTCAGTGACCACTTTCAATTCTGAGGAAACAGAATATGTACACGCAAAGCTTGTTCATGCTATTTCCCATCGCCGCCCGTTGCAAAACTTTCCTTACGGCCGCACGTGATCTTGGGGGTGTNAAAAGTGCTCACTTTACCGTGAACAGCCTATACTTACCTATTCTTTGCTGGAGGCTGGTGCGTCCTTCTCGCCACACGACCATAAAGCCTTAACAATTTTGCGCCCGTCACAGTTTAAGGGGTCTCATTTTAAGCAGCTGTGTGTACTATAATTTCTAAAGAACGAAGGAATATTTCAATATAAACATTTTTTCAGAACCAAATTGAATAAAATATGTATTTTTTTGCCAATTCATAAATCTGATTATTGGAACATAAATGTGGTCGTTAAAAAGTTCCAAAACCAGCAAAAATTGATGTAAGTAACGTGTTCATTCTCTCGTGAAATATACTGTATCAAAACCTTTCAGTGACCACTTTCAATTCTGAGGAAACAGAAAATGTACACGAAAAGCTTGTTCATGCTATTTCCCATCGCCGCCCGTTGCAAAACTTTCCTTACGGCCGCACGTGATCTTGGGCGTGTACAATTTTTTTTTGCTAGTGACGCGCCTTAACGCGGTGCCCGCACCGGCCCAGCTCCATCAGTTATCCAATCGCCGACCTGACCCCGAACCGGATTGATTCTGAAATTCGAAGCAAAGGTGAGACGGTAAAAAAAGGAAAAACGTAGCGGGGGGGAAAATCAGAAGACGGAAAGAGGCTACGAAAAAGAAGAAACGAGATGTTGAGATAGGAAAAAAAAAATGAAGGGAAGCCTACGAGGTGGAGGCAAGAGAAAACAGTTTCGATCAAGGGGAAAGATTAACGTGCGGTAGCGGTGATTCAACTCCGACTCCTCTTGTCTCGGGATCACGTCGTTTTCCTTCGGCACGGTCGCTATCAGAGACACAGTTTCACACGTCGACTTGTAATTTATTGGCTGCTGCCTCCAAATGGCGCGGATACAGCCACTCTCTTCACGACTGTAGGCAAGAGCGATTTATCTCGGAGAAATAACAGCTGACCGAACTCTTTGGCCTTGCGATTTTAAATCCCCTCGCCTACCACCGAGGCCGAGAAGCGCGGGAACGATAAGGGCGACACTACCACGCGCATCAAGTGCGCCATCGTCTCTATGCGCACGGCTCTGAGCTGGCACGAAGTGTTCTCGTCGCACTGCGTATACCTATGGGACTTTAAGAGGTGACCCTGTTATTTTATTGGTCGAAAGTCCATAGGAAGTTTCAACGCAGGGCCCTTGAATATTTTCGTTTGTGCCTGACCTGTATATTTTGAGACACAGCGCTTCGAAAAAAGCAGTTCGTTCTTATAAATTTTGGAGAACTCTGAAACGGTGTTTATAATGTGCGTGAGGTCTTGAGAGCACTCAGTGGACCTAGTCTGAAGTGTTGTGTTGTTTCCGGTGTACGTTAAATAGTTTAGTGAAAAAAACGTGCATTTCAAATACTCTGCAACGCAGTTCAAAGTGCCAGGTAAGAGGGATCCTTAACGCCTTGAGGACTTTGCATAATTTCATCATTTTCCTAGTTTTTATAATCGACTTCACACGAACACTTCTAGTCATCAAGAAATATTTTCGCTCACAAGTTATTAAATTTCGGCATAAGTACGTACATTAACACGATGGATTGTAAATCATGTTAAGCACAGATTAAGTTTGGTTGGAGCACTTTCAACTCGGCACGTCATTGGCATACCGCCAGCCAATAATACACGTTGCGCAGTACAGTAACGCTGTTAGGCGTAGTTTAGACCAATGGGGTAGTGGCAAGTGGCACACCATAGACCAGCACTACTTGTGTTCCTCCTGGATATAAGCAACTCTCCTCTAGCTTGTCTTGTTCAGACTTCGAAGTGTTCGAATTTTCCCCAGTGCAGCATGCACTAAGAAATAGCAATCTTCAAACGCTGACCAATTATTATTTTTTTATTTATTTTTTAACCGAGAAAAACGTTTCGGTGTATCAAAAAAAATTTGTTTGTCGCAACCAAATTAATTGTTTGTATTGGTATAGTAAAATATTTTGTTAATGAAACCAAATTATTTTGATGGTATTATTTGTTTTCCAAAGACTACACGCACATTAAAAAGTTTCGGTTCATATAAAAAAATTAATAAACCTACCCGAGATTCGAACGTAGATCATTTACGCCCGGGGATTACGCCTTAGCACCCACAGTTAAAGTGCCTACTTGTGAAACGGTGATGTTATCAAATATATGTTTCTAATGCTGGACAACGTGCGCAAATAAATATTTCAAGTTTTACAGATTTACTTTATAGTTTCTTATCAAACTTGTTTTACTAAGACGTTTATAACATTATTAAGTATCAATAGGCGCACTAACAAACACCGTTATACCCAGCTGTCATGAAAAATGCAAACGAACTCTCGAGTGCTTTATTTTCGAACGAAGGCAAACAAATGAGTGGCCAAGCACATGTACAGTTTATTCAACAAAATATTGTGAGAGTGCAATTTCTTTGGCCCTACACAGATGTTTTGTTTATTCAAGCTGTAAAGGTACAATAAGTGGGCTCGTTGAACGAAATTAATATCGTAACATTAACATACTGCTTACTTCAACATTTTTCAGCTATAAAATCACTGTACTCACACACGGCATACAGAATCGTTAATTTTAATTCTGTATTAAATCTTGAACAAGCTGTTCTACATCTATTTGGGCGACAAACTTTACAACATAAATAATTCGGTACATAATTTGACAAACTGGACTTAACATATTTTTTAATTTCCTTTTATGTGCGTAGGCATGGGTTGTATGCTGAAAAATGCTTTCACAAGTGCGCTGGAAAGTATAAAAGTGACGTTCATTTTTTGTCACCGTTTTGCATTCTCAAGTACAAACATACTAATAATATATGAATGCCGCAATGCCCGGAAGTCCAACGATGAGAAAGATATTTTAGAATATTGTCGAATGTTACGCCGCATATGCTCGTGTTCAGGGAGGGGGGGGATAGGTTTGATCCAGTTACAGAATAATAATGAATACAGAAGCGAAACAAGCCCTTCTACTGCAAACTCCAGCCACACACGACTCCTGCAATGTGGTGCCACCGAGTGTGCCGCAGCCATTCGCCAATAAACTCACCGC
>NQII01001614.1:320920-332422 GCA_002778355.1 Clitarchus hookeri
TACTACTAACGAGCAACCACTAGCTGCCCCCCGGTACCATAAGTAGTTTGTGGTGGCCCGCGTGCAGGTGCTCCCCGCATGGTGCCCCAGTTCCGTCCGCCTTCGTGATATGCAACTTTCCGTGCACGCGTGCACGTATAGCTGCGGACTCCCTGCTTTGTTTTGCCTAACTTCAACTTAAATAAAAATAAATACCAGATAACCTTTCCAAAAAATTTGTTACTCGATTTTTTTGGTTTATATTGGTCCATATATGCTGTGGTTTTAAATTTGGACATGTTAAAAAAAAAAAAACACCTTGTATATCTGGTTGCCATTAAAGCTATATTTCCGATAATTTCTTACATCTGTTAGTAGAGACCTACAAAATTCACGTAATAATTTGGACGCAGGTTTTACATTAAAAACGTGTACGTCCACATAGCTTTTACCGTTGGAGCATATTTTACTGACACACCTTGAAAAAACTCTACGCCCGTAGTAGACTCTATATTCGTGTGGCCCAATCACGCGAAAATTAGACGCAATGAAAAAGACTTTCACCTAGACAGCAATCGAGAAACAAACGACGCCGGATGGAGTAAGAACATAATTGTGGGGTCTAACAGGACACAGTGGCGGTTCTAGAGACGTATCAAGGATGGGACTACTTGCAGGGTGGGACAACGTGCATTACGATCAAACCACATACTTACCACTTAATAGTCCATTCACGGTTACTTCCTAATTTTCTGAAGCCCTGCTTAAGTTATACTTCGAGGACATTGTCGTGTAAACAAAGCTTTACCGAGTGTGAGGTTAGTTCTACTCGGGTTAAGAACAAAACGAGTTATTTTATGGGAGAGTTTGGAATAGGGAAAATTCCCGCGGCTAGGTAAGCGGTAGTGTTTCAAAGAGGTCACTATTAATTACAATTTTAAGCTACGTGAATAATAAAAGAGAAAGATTTCACTTAGTTGAGTAGTTATTTTATTTTGATTTATGATTATTGCAATAAATTTGTTTGTTAAAGCAGAAAATANATGGGAGAGTTTGGAATAGGGAAAATTCCCGCGGCTAGGTAAGCGGTAGTGTTTCAAAGAGGTCACTATTAATTAAAATTTTAAGCTACGTGAATAATAAAAGAGAAATATTTCACTTAGTTGAGTAGTTATTTTATTTTGATTTATGATTATTGCAATAAATTTGTTTGTTAAAGCAGAAAATANATTTCACTTAGTTGAGTAGTTATTTTATTTTGATTTATGATTATTGCAATAAATTTGTTTGTTAAAGCAGAAAATAGAAAATATCCCGTGCAGAGGCGACGCTAGCGCTTACCTAGTGGCGAAAAATTTTAGTTGCCAAACTAAAAGCGTTGAGCTTCCCAACCTGAGCAGAATGAATCTTACCGAGTCTAAAAAGTCACACTCAGAATAATATTTTACGTAAGAACTATTTCTTACCAGGCATTGCCAACACACATGTTATCTCTGTTTTTATTCATGTCGGTCATGAATGAAAAATTATAATTTATACACAAAATATACGTCGAAGTCCAATTTAACCAGAAATAAATTACCATTGTTTCGACAGAAGTATAAAACGCTTGCAATTCGAGGCATATTCAGGGAACTACCAAACCCATCGTACATGGGGTGGTTTTTCGAAGGTTCATTTCCAGTTTCTTAAACATAAACTCGGCACGCGCATGCGCAGTATCGACAAGAGTGTCGGTCCACGGGCTGTGTGTTCCTGTTCACGAAGCATCGTGCGGGGGTACTAAGGAGCTTCGGGATACGACGGAGGCCGCCAACACAATAAACAAACATCCCAGCGCATCGCCGAAGTTGGCCTCGTGACCCGGTTCTCCGGGAAAAGGCGTCGATGTGGTATATGAGGGAGGGGGTTGGGGGAGAAGCGTAGAGGGTTAAAGGTCACACCTGCGCCACAAGGGAGAAGAAACTAAACCAGGAAGCAGCAACACTGCTCTGTATAGTCACGTGCTTCCGGTACAAAAACCACGGAGGCAAGTGCGCAGGTTACATACCGACGGTTTATGAGACAAGTTATACAGTCGTCTAGAGATGCGATGTGGAATAAAAGCACAAGCTCGTCGTCGTATTATTAGCGTAAAACGAACAAGTTTACGGGCCTTAAAAAAAAAATTTGTCACTCGTACGCTACTAAAATTTTTCATTAATGAACGGATATTTTCACGAGAGAAGCGTAGGGTACTTGTGAAGTAACTATTTTATAGTTATGTGAAATAAATTTTAATGTTTAGATAATAAAAACAATATAATTTTCACAAAGAATTGTTTTTCTAATGTTTGTTTCGTGAATATCTTACTAAATTCACAACTTGCAAGATTATTGTGATGCAAGAATGACAATATCTTAGCACTTAAACCAAACTGAAATAACGGCAACGCAAAAATATCACCTCGCGAATTCGGAATAATTTACAAGTTGATTTAAAAATAAAAATACTAAGCAATATTTTGTGTGTAAACTAAGCCTAATTTTCATTAATTTCGACATGAAAAAAAGTCAAAAATGTTTGCAGGGCTGAAAATTTCTTGAAGTAGTCAAACGCATACATTTTTATCGTACAAAAGGTAGTTTATTAAGTCATTTTGTTTTATTCTTTACGTATATTACAAAAAAAATTAAATTTTCTACTTTGAGAGACNAGGTAGTTTATTAAGTCATTTTGTTTTATTCTTTACGTATATTACAAAAAAAATTAAATTTTCTACTTTGAGAGACATTTATTTAAAAATTGTGAGACTGAAAAAGAAATTTTTGTACGAAAATTGTATCTTATGTTCTATATATTTACCGAAGCTTGATATAAATATAAAAAGGTGAATAATAAATAAACGTAAACTTATGATCACAAAGGCACCCGAAGTATTTAATGTAAGGANATAAATATAAAAAGGTGAATAATAAATAAACGTAAACTTATGATCACAAAGGCACCCGAAGTATTTAATGTAAGGAAACTTAGTCGGTAATTGGCGAAGATAGAGGCCTGTCGTTGTCATTGTAGAAAACAGAACCATCGCGTACTCTTTGTAGCTTTGGGTGCCGAAGGCGATCATTTCCGAAGTTACACGAAATGTTCTTCGCCACTGTAAGGCAAGAATGAACGTTCCTGCTGCATTCGGGGTTTTCACGTAATTTAAAGCCAGTTGCTTCAAATATCGAAAAATGAGCAACACTTCAAAAACCTCAACAATATTGGAAACTGAAAACATGCATGCATTGCTCAAATGTAATTATTAACGTTTCATTACGTTACGAATGTAAATCCGTTAAGCCAATTAAGATGATTTTATGCTAGTATATTTTCGGGTTTGCGTTCAAATCATGATTTTGATCGAAACATTGGGCTAAGCGAACACAAGCTCATAAAATGTAGCGCTGGTTTAAAGTTAAATAATGATGCAGTAGTTTATCACGTGCATGGGTTAAGACATTACAAAAAATGGCTAAGTGAAGCACTACGACATGAATTCTTAAACTGGTCAAAGAACCCACGGAGGTCCGCAAGTGAAACAGAATTTTATTCATTTTACTTAATTGCGAAAAAACATAATACTCATGTCGTGCAAATCCCAATAAATTTCTAATTGCGGCCAACCACTAGCATCTTACAGTCTCGCAAGCGTAAGAAATAAATAATCAAACTTGAGATCGTAACAATTTGTATAGTGAAAATTAAATAAGCTGTATACCTGAAAACATTTTCCTCGCGTGTATTAAAGAAACGGTTGGGAGTCTAGCAATATGCACATCGTAACAAAGGGGTCATCGAAATTACAACGTTTAAGAACCCTTGATCTACACTGAAGAGCCAAAAAAACTGGTACACCTACCTAATATCGTGTAGGGTCCCGCGAGCACGCAGAAGTGCCGCAAGACGACGTGGCATGGACTCGACTAATGTCTGAAGGCATGCAGGAGGCAATTCACACCATGAATCCTGCAGGGCAGTCCACAAATCCAATATGCGCCAATTTGAGAAAGGATTGCACGTCTGTCACGTTTAATGATTCTCGTCAGTCGTCGTTTGTCCCGTTCGTTCACGATCTTTTTCCGGCCGCAGCGATGTCAAATATGTGATGTTTTACCGGATTGCCGATATCCACGGTACACTCGTGAAATGGTCGTACGCGAACATCCAAATGTTATCGCTACCTCGGAGATGCTATGTCCCATCTCTCGTGCGCCGACTATAACACCACGTTCAAACTCACTTAAATCCTGATAACCTGCCATTGTAGCAGCAGTAACCTATCTAGCTGCCGACCTCATCGCGTTACTCTGATTGGTTCCATACCTCGGTTATTTTCATACGCACGCCTATACCAGATTTTTTGACTCTTCAGTGTACAATAAACATACTTTGCCGTGACTCCAATTCAGATTTCGCTTTGCTGCTTATTTTATTTTTATAGACAACCTTATTTCATATCAAGAAGATTATAAAGATAAGACGAGAAACACCTCAATTTATCAATTTTTTTTAGGTGGTAGAGCATTGAGATTATTACCATGGCAAGCGATCTCCTGGCTTTTCTTATCTCGGTGTTCCAAACAAGTAAAGATAAATGTGAATCGTAATGTAAATTGAAATTGGTTCGCTTTTAAATGAATACTTTTGCACCTCGTATCAAGTTGAATCTTCCTTCCCATTTATTAACCGCCCGCCACATATACTAATTACTAACTTTGTCGCTAACTCTTCATGATTGGAACTGGTTCGTCCAGTTACTGANACCGCCCGCCACATATACTAATTACTAACTTTGTCGCTAACTCTTCATGATTGGAACTGGTTCGTCCAGTTACTGGTACCGTTAATTTTCGATCGGAACAAATATTTGTATTTTGTGTTATGTCAATTACTTACTGTAATTTGTATGGACAANTACCGTTAATTTTCGATCGGAACAAATATTTGTATTTTGTGTTATGTCAATTACTTACTGTAATTTGTATGGACAAAAGAGAAACCAATTTATCTGGCCAGTAGTTTAGAGATTGCTATTCTATCAAGACTTCGCGACACAAAACCATATTTTTCTACGTCGCTGGCAAAAAAAAATTACTGGAAACTAAAGGCCGATTCACAATGAGGGTAAAACGAGACTCGTTATATTAACTTTACGTTAACTCTATACAAATATTTTTTTCTTATAAAATCATACAGCTGTGTTTAAATTGGTGTTAAATATAATCCTGTCTGATACGTCATAATGGAGTACTATTGAATATGCTGTGTGTGGGACTTGGGAAGTGAGCAAGCCTCCTTATTTAAATAAATATAAAACGCACACGTGAATATTATTATAATAATATTTCAGACATTTAAACCAATGCGTATGTAACAACCCTATTACCTAAATTAGGCCTAACGCGTATTGCGGTTGTACATTTACTTTATGTACTTTAAATTGGTTTTTTTTNACCCTATTACCTAAATTAGGCCTAACGCGTATTGCGGTTGTACATTTACTTTATGTACTTTAAATTGGTTTTTTTTAGATCGTTGATTTATTTATCACTGAAACACACACATACGACATTACGATTGAAACTGCCATGGTGATCATATGCCACTGACAAAGTAAACAATACACAAGGAAGTTGGCAGGAATAAAAATAAATGCGTAACAATAAAAAAAATATTTTCTTCAATTTGAATGGCTGACACTATGTTACCTTTCTTTGCCTTGAAGTTGGGCGAATCCTCGCATGCAAAGTTTAATTTTACGTCGCTCTTAATTCAACGTAGATGTACTACAGAGATATATTTACCTAAACATAACGATAACGTAAAGATAACGCAACAAACTCATTGTTAACCTTAGTATGAATCTGAATTAAGTACCCCAAATTTTTGATATTTAACTGGCACTCAGGAAACGGGTATATTTTTTTTAAAGAGGTCAATTTAGAAAGTGCTTGATCGAATAAGTGTACCCTCAGTCCGAGTACGGAAGCA
Source organism: Clitarchus hookeri (assembly GCA_002778355.1). NCBI lineage: Eukaryota > Metazoa > Arthropoda > Insecta > Phasmatodea > Phasmatidae > Clitarchus > Clitarchus hookeri. The sequence goes on from NQII01001614.1 coordinate 326,919, forward strand.
CGCGCAGAAAGCATGCAAATCAGCTTACGTGTCAAAAGCAGGGCTAGCATGCATACTTCACTAGGAACCCAGACAGAACGAGTAAACACAGAGTGAAGTCAGAGGAGACGGCAATTACGATAGTCTCTGAGCTAGGAAAGGATTCTCACACGGTCCAATTTGTTTTTCGTAGTGTTAAATTATACGTAGGAATCTGCACAATGGGCGGCCAATTTAAACGCGTCGGGTAATATTTCGCACAAATTAGTCCCGTTTTTGTTCAGGAATTTTCCAAGGTCGCGTTTGCAGNACCCTATTACCTAAATTAGGCCTAACGCGTATTGCGGTTGTACATTTACTTTATGTACTTTAAATTGGTTTTTTTAGATCGTTGATTTATTTATCCCTGAAACACACACATACGACATTAAGATTGAAACTGCCATGGTGATCATATGCCACTGACAAAGTAAACAATACACAAGGAAGTTGGCAGGAATAAAAATAAATGCGTAACAATAAAAAAATATTTTCTTCAATTTGAATGGCTGAAACTATGTTACCTTTCTTTGCCTTGAAGTTGGGCGAATCCTCGCATGCAAAGTTTAATTTTACGTCGCTCTTAATTCAACGTAGATGTACTACAGAGATATATTTACCTAAACATAACGATAACGTAAAGATAACGCAACAAACTCATTGTTAACCTTAGTATGAATCTGAATTAAGTACCCCAAATTTTTGATATTTAACTGGCACTCAGGAAACGGGTATATTTTTTTTAAAGAGGTCAATTTAGAAAGTGCTTGATCGAATAAGTGTACCCTCAGTCCGAGTACGGAAGCACGCGCAGAAAGCATGCAAATCAGCTTACGTGTCAAAAGCAGGGCTAGCATGCATACTTCACTAGGAACCCAGACAGAACGAGTAAACACAGATTGAAGTCAGAGGAGACGGCAATTACGATAGTCTCTGAGCTAGGAAAGGATTCTCACACGGTCCAATTTGTTTTTCGTAGTGTTAAATTATACGTAGGAATCTGCACAATGCGCGGCCAATTTTAAACGCGTCGGGTAATATTTCGCACAAATTAGTCCCGTTTTTGTTCAGGAATTTTCCAAGGTCGCGTTTGCAGNTTTAAACGCGTCGGGTAATATTTCGCACAAATTAGTCCCGTTTTTGTTCAGGAATTTTCCAAGGTCGCGTTTGCAGAATAAACGACCGAAAATGTCCGCGAAGTGCGGCTACAAATTAACTGCACGTTTCAAAGCATCTCGCAGGTTCCGGGGAACATCTCCCGGGAGAGATCTTTCTTCCAGCTTCACCGACTTAATAAAGCAGACGTCGCGGGCACAAAGCTTCTGTTTGATGTTCTCGCGCACGCAATCAGGGGAAGCGAACTTGAATGGCAAGTCTAGGAGCGAAGGCGGAAGGGACGGAGAACGTCAAAGGAAGGGAAGACTGGTAGAATGGGAGACGGAGCGACAAGCGAATACGTCGAGAAATAACGAGAGGTCTAAATGAAAACCACCTCAGACACCTCGGTCATGTTGACTTTCCTTTCACGAGTTTCTTGTATGCGAGATTTCTAACGAAGATAGTCAGGCTTTGGAAATCTACTTTCTTCCACGTATTATAAATTTTACTTAATTAATTTCTCATATCGCTCATATTATTTGACCTGCTTTATCATGGAGTAATAACATCTTCTCAACAATGTATGCTACTGGCTCGTGTGTCAGTAACACATATTAAATCATATATTATATAAGTTACATTAAAACTACCAAGAGCGTGCAAAGTTCTTAAATAGGACGAGTGATATTTTCTTGTTATTTTATTTGTTCATATTTTTTTACTGCATATTATTAAATAATCTATGACATATAAATATATAATAAATAAAGTATAATTAATTATGTGGCGAATTCACATAATGCAACACCTGTTAACTATTTTATGGTCTGTTTCAGTCGTTAAATTCTACAGAGAATAAAATGACAACAAATTTGACTTAGTTGATAATATAATCGCTCCAAGAAAGTATTAAAATAAATTACAATGACTAAAAGAAAATATTTAATTAGGAATTATTGGAAATTTCGCCTATTTATCGACATACCTGTGGACGTTTGAGTCTATTCCCACCGCCTGAAACATATTCTACTACTTTTAAAACTAAGTCCTGTAAATAAAACTATTAAATGTGAAACTATCGAATTCGTAAATAACAGTCGGATGAATCCGACAAGCACGATGTTTTGACTTTTATCCAAACAGAAAGTTTTTCAGTTGGTTGAATAAATGTGCCTTNGATGAATCCGACAAGCACGATGTTTTGACTTTTATCCAAACAGAAAGTTTTTCAGTTGGTTGAATAAATGTGCCTTTATTTAGTACATATCATTTTCATTACACTAATGCACTTTCGCAAGAATGCATTCTGCTCTTGTATTTATGATATTCTGAAGTTCGTGTTCTTTTAGGAATTATTAGGTAACATAACGATACCTGCCAAAAACATCTTGCTTTCCATTGTTATAACGACTACAAATTATCGATTCATAAAGCCTACTGTTTTAAAATGACAAAAATATTTGTCATCGTCCTGATAAACTGTTGATGTCAAATATTGACGGTGTTACGAAAGCTATATTGAATGCTGTGTTAACATGACACTGTCAAGCAAGTTAGTATTTCTGGGTNATGAATCCGACAAGCACGATGTTTTGACTTTTATCCAAACAGAAAGTTTTTCAGTTGGTTGAATAAATGTGCCTTGATTTAGTACATAGCATTTTCATTACACTAATGCACTTTCGCAAGAATGCATTCTGCTCTTGTATTTATGATATTCTGAAGTTCGTGTTCTTTTAGGAATTATTAGGTAACATAACGATACCTGCCAAAACATCTTGCTTTCCATTGTTATAACGACTACAAATTATCGATTCATAAAGCCTACTGTTTTAAAATGACAAAAATATTTGTCATCGTCCTGATAAACTGTTGATGTCATATATTGACGGTGTTACGAAAGCTATATTGAATGCTGTGTTAACATGACACTGTCAAGCAAGTTAGTATTTCTGGGTATACGTCCACACGTTTTGCCAGTGATACGTGTTTTCCAGATTAACTCTTAAAATACTGGATACTTCAAAAACTTTGCAATATTACTCAAAGCGGTAAAATTGGCAATTTTTATAGTGCACGATAAAACTGCGAGAGTTAAGAAACTCCATCTCCTGTTCTTGTAAGCATCACCTCTAACGGATGTTCTAAGTTGTATTAAGTGTACACAACGTTCGTATTTAACTCATAACTGAAGTTTTTTTATGCTTGTCAGTTACTCAAACTTTTCCTATCGTAAATAAAGTAGGGTGTAACAAGTGCATCGACATTGTANTTTTTTATGCTTGTCAGTTACTCAAACTTTTCCTATCGTAAATAAAGTAGGGTGTAACAAGTGCATCGACATTGTAATGTTTCTCAACGAGCCATTCTGTTACATCCGATAAGAAAGAATTCTCTTCTTTTTGAGTGTTGTTTTCAGTATTCCTTAACATTTTTAACATGTATTTAAATGTCACGGTACGCATAATGTCGAGGTCTCTGATAGAGCGCCCCTACAATACAACAAAAAATCCTGACATGGCCGACCGTTATTGTGAATTACGTCAATGGATTTTGCGTTCATCTAAAACATTTATTGTTCATTTTCATTTGTAGTATTGAAAACATTACGTTCAATAAGACGGAAGACATAAAGGCTAGCGATTATATCGCGATACTAGGCTTAGTTTATGGCGAGAGTATAAGCCAGACTCGGTACCCATACCGTATGCATCATTCGCCTGTACATGACTATCACCTAATAAACATGCTTTGTAAAGTTTTTTTCATGAAAAGTTGGCAACGGTTACAGAGAAAATGCCGGACTTTTTTTTTGTTCACATATTGTACTTCTTATGAGTGAGATGACGCGAGGCCGCAGTAGACGAGTGCGTGGCAGACACTCGTAGCGCACGCCGACTTGCGGTGNCTTATGAGTGAGATGACGCGAGGCCGCAGTAGACGAGTGCGTGGCAGACACTCGTAGCGCACGCCGACTTGCGGTGCGAGAGGACCTGTGTTCGAGTTCCGGGTAAGGCATGGATGTAGTTTTGTGTCTGTCTTGACGTGTCATTCTTGAGTCGCCATGTCTTAAGGTTCCCGCCCACTTGCCGACTCGAACTGTGTTGCGAAGTGTTCGAAACACTCACGTGCGTCCATTGTACTTACTTAAAAAAATAACAAACACTTCGTGCGAGGCCTACTGAATGCTTCCAGGAAGTCACAAACATTAGAAAAACCATTCCAGAGCACTTCAAAATTACTAAAAACAGGCGTTTTCAAAGCACTGTATCTCGAAATATACGCGTCTGATATACAAAAACTACTCGAGGGGTCCTGCGTTCAAACTTCCTACAGACGTTCTATCAATAAAATAAAAGGGTCACCGCTGAACGTCCCATAGGTGCGATGAGAATGCTGCTCGCAAGTACATCGCCTTGCGCTTAACGGCGACGGCGCACTTGATGCGCGTGGAAGTGTCGCCCTTATCGCTCCCGCGCTTCTCGGGTTTCAAACGCTGGAAAAAAAGTTCCAGGTAGGCGGGAAGCTTACGAAACTGTCACTTCATATTCTTTGAAGGATTCTTGCAACTGGACTAACTTATCAAACTTCAGTCCTTGCAAGGTTACTTCACACTTTTCTGAAACCTTGCTGAGGTTCTGCTTCCTGGATATTCCCCCAACCTTATGCAAACAAAGCTTAACCGAGTCTAAAAAATCTACACCAGATGGACAACGCACCGAATTTTTGCGCAGTGAGTGTAATAATATTTTGCATAAGAACTATTTATTACTAGGCATTAACAACACACCTATTTTCTCACTGTTTTTATTCACTTTAATTATAAACTACATATTATAACTGACTGGTGAAATAAAAGCAAATGTTCAATTTAAACAAAAAATAAGGTACTTTTCATGTTAAGACGAGTATAAAATGTTTGTGATACATTATATATTAAGGAGACAACCAAACACGTCATAAACGGGGTGATTTTTCAAAGGTTCTATTAAAAAAGTGTGAAGAAACCGCGAATAGACTATAATCATTGTTTTGGACATACTCTATCGCAGGGGGTCTCGTAGAAAACGATTGCAATGGAGCATGTCAAAGATATGTTTCGTTTTATAAATCNCATACTCTATCGCAGGGGGTCTCGTAGAAAACGATTGCAATGGAGCATGTCAAAGATATGTTTCGTTTTATAAATCTTTACTTGCCACTGCAATTAGTAAGCTAATCCAGTTATTCCTGTTGTGAATGAACACATTTAGCCGCCCGGTTCGTCGCGGTGGGAGCCGCCTACAAGGCAATCGATTATTTATTTTTAACCATACGATACGTAGGTGTGGCTGAAACAATTTACTGTAGGGCTGTCTGCCCTGGTCATGAAGCTGCTCACGTATCCA
>NQII01001614.1:340440-384478 GCA_002778355.1 Clitarchus hookeri
CGTAATGATGCTAATGATAGGATTATTGAAACTGGCTCCACCCCACTGGGGAACTGGAAATATCCTTCGCATCCAATACTCTTCGGTCCCCCAATTACTTTTCCTACGTGCTATCAAATTTCGCGTGACCTACAATCATTTATTTTTTCTGCTGAGTTATCAATTTTCTCATCCCGAGATTCTAGAAGAAACTCGAGTTGTAAATTTAGCGTGATGTTGTTTGATATTCATACAAAGAAATTAAAGTCTTTATGCGTTTTTAAATCTTATATTTTCTTAGCTACACAAAAATAACATTTTCCTTGAAAAGGTCTAGTCTTACGTACTATGTTCATCATGTTGCTCACCATAGGAAAAATCATACGAACTGTTTATAACTGAATAGCCTGGAAATAAGACTACTGTGAAAGAATACCCAGTGAGCGTAGATTTAACGATAGGAGCATTATATTAGTCACTGCGATGCTGTCCGGTGTGTATCGGCATGCTGCATTAAATAATTTGTTTTCGGGCGGAATATGCAGACTTAAGGTCATAACTTTGTGGGATCAAATCTCAGGTAGAACTCGCACGAGTGTGTCGATTCTGAGGGCGACTTACGTATACTGCCCTGCAGACGTCAGTTCAAACATACTACACTGGGGAGCCAAAAAAACTAGTAAATGCGTGCGTATGAAAATAACAGAGGTATGGAACCAATCAGAGTAACGCGATGCGGTCGGCAGCTAGATCGGTTACTGCTGCTACAATGGCAGGTTATCAAGATTTAAGTGAGTTTGAATGTGGTATTATAGTCGGCGCACGATAGATGGGACATAGCATCTCCGAGGTAGCGATAAAAATTGGATTTTCCCGTACGACCATTTCACGAGTGTACCGTGAATATCGGGAATCCAGTAAAACATAAAATCTTCGACATCGCTGCGACCGGAAAAAGATCGTGAACGAACGGGACGAACGACGACTGGCGAGAATCATTAAATGTGACAGACGTGCAACCCTTTCTCAAATTGGTGCAGATTTCAATGCTAGGGCATCAACAAGTGCCAGCGTGCAAACTATTCAACGGACCATCATTGATATGGGCTTTCGGAGCCGAAGGCCCACTCGTGTACCGTTGTTGACTGCACGACACAAAGATTTACGCCTCGCCTGGGCCCGCCAACACCGCCATTGGACTGTTGATGACTGAAAACACGTAGCCTGGTCTGACGAGTCTCGTTTACAATCGTATCGGGTGGATGGACGTGTACGGGTATGGAGACATCCTCATGAATCCATGGACCCTACATGTCAACATGGGACTGTTAAAGCTGGTGGAGGCTCTGTCATGGTATAGGGCGTGTGCAGTTGGTGTGAAATGGGACCCCTGATACGTGTAGATACGACCCTGACGGGTGACAGATACGTAAGCATCCTGTCCGATCACCTGCAACCCATTAATGTCCATTGTGCATTCCGACGGACGTGGACAATTCCAGCAGGACAATGCGACACCCCACACGTCGAGAGATGCTACCGAGTGGCTCCAGGAACACTCTTCTGACTTTCGGGACTTCCATTGGCTACCTAAATCACCAGACATGAACATTTTTGAGCATATCTGGGATGCCTTACAACGTGCTGTTCAGAAGGTATTTCCACCGCCTCGCACTCCTATGGATTTGTGGACTACCCTGCAGGGTGAATGGTGTGAAATGCCTCCTGAATACCTTCAGACATTAGTCGAGTCCATGCCACTTCGCCTTGCGGCACTTCTGCGTGCTCGCGGGAGCCCTACACGATATTAGGCAGGTGTACCTTTTTTTTGTTGGCTCTTCAGTGTAGAAACCAATACATGTCACCTTGGAGATTTCTGCGAGAAAATAATACGGTTGTCACCTCCAGCCAGTAGACAGCAGCACCTCTGTTTAATACTACATTCCATGGATAACAATAATACGATACCAACATGGTGGATATGAAGACGAAAATTTCTTTCCTCTCTGGAAAGTTTACTTAACAATGGACAGAACGTCCGACGAAAACTAACTCCCAATACGTCAAATGTTTCAGAAGTGGAAAATATTTACTGACAAATGATAGTAATAAATAACTTCTGAAATATTTCTGAAAATACAATAATAGTAACACATCTTGCCACTAGGTTATTTTTAACACACACACACACACACACACCTCTATTATATTTGTATAGAGCTGCCAGGTATGTGTCTCTAGTGAATTTGGTCTGTTCACGCAATTTCGTGATCGCTAGTGTGTAGCCCTTCACGAACCGGTCTGCAGCCGGGCGACGACAGAACGGCCCGGCAGCATATGAGCCGTCCGACAAACACACTGGTCTTCAGTCTTCGGTAACCAATCTTGAGACATGCCCACACTTCTTCAGGTCACCATGGCCTGTATGCTAGTTTAGAATCCCAGCCACCACTTACCACTCGATTAACATAGTAACTTAAAAGCGGGGGTGTTAAGAGGCCACTCCAGCTATTCAGCGGCAATGCGACCCGCTATAACCCCTATTTAATCCACGGGTAGTTTTGTTATGAGTTTAGCAACAAAACCGGTGTTTTATTATAAATTATATTTTCATTTTATTATAAAAGTTTTTGTTTCAATTTGAAATGCGTTCTCGGGAATCAGACATAATTGAAAGTTCTATAATAACACTTGATGGATAAAGGACGAATACAAATATTGTGACGAAAGGACTCCTTACTTCTGATTTCTGAGAAAACGTATTTCATATAATACCGACTGCATCTTCAATACAGCACATAGATAACTTGTAACGTTTTGTTAATTTTATTACAAGAATCACAACGAAATTAGCCTTCGAGTAAATGGGAGTAAACAGAGGGTTTCGTTGTACGCCTAAAACGCTGAAGCTGCCTCTTAATTAAACCCATCGAATACAATTTTTCTTCCATTTTAATAACTGAAAAATAAACAAAATGTGAAAGTAAAATAATAATTGTACTGTGGAGACCAGTATTATTTATATGTCGACGTGACATAATCCTATATCCACTACACTAGATTTACATTGTCGCAAAACGACGCAATTAATCGACACGTGACTGTAAGTAAATTTCTTCCCTAGCAGATACAGGTTCGTGAATTAATCACCTCGCTATCGAAGCTCTTCCTAAATTTGTAGGCGATGCGATATGTAACGAGCGAATGCTAACGTGGCGTCACCCGATGTGTGAGATGTGCGAGGCGCACACGATCTAAGCAGTTCAGCTGCCTGCTACTGCATTTTGGCTGCCTGAAGTTGGCGTCACTGTACTGTCCGCGCCAGACGTTGTGGAACTTGTCTGGCGGGATGTGCAGAGGTTTACGGGGAAACAATTGTGTGGAAAGCTCCCTCCGGCTTTGTAGCATCCGACCTGAAAGCATCCCATCACTTCTGCAGAATTCGTATACGATGGACGTCTATGAATTTCCAGGAAGAAATAATAAATGTTATCCATAGCAGTGAAAGAGAAATAGTTAAACGTGACGCTGAGTTCTGTGGCCAGGGAAAATTTCCGCCGCTAGGTGCGCAGTATTACAAAATGTAAATTTTAATTAAAATTTCAATCTACGTGAGTGATAAAAGAGAATGATTTTACTTAGTTACGAAATAATTTTATATTTGATTTATTATTATTGCAATTATCTTGTTTTTTTTTTAAATGTAGGAAGTAGAGAAAATCTGGCACACATCCAGTGCTCACCTAGTGGGGGGAAATTTTTGGATGCCAACATTTTAACATTAATCTTCCCAACCTGAGTAGAAGCAACCTTACCCTGGCTCAGCGCGGCTCGTCGTTTCCCGACGGTTGTCGGTAAATGTGGCGCGAGTCAAAGAGAAAATGGACTCGCCCGGGCTCAGCTTGTCCGGACGTGTCCACGCGTTCCAAACGTAGTTTAGTTGTGTCAGCGGTACATGTTGGCCGCCCATGTGCCATACGTAAGTACTACACATAGATGCTATGTTATAGGTTTCAATAAGGGAAATAACTATGGAGATGTCCAATGAATTAGTAAGTGAGTCTTTACTATTATATGAATATGAACTGAGTGTATACGTATATATTTTTCGTAACTAGTTGCTGTCCTGTTTTTGTGACTCTATTCCCTCTCCGAATTTCCCAGTGTTGTATACGTATTTATTTTCTCGTCCAGAGGTTACTTGTATTTTTTAAAAGTATTTTTTCATGTTCAGTCTTGTTTTTCCATGACAGACGTCTGCATCGCATTGGAGAATGTCCAAATATCTCCATCTAATCATTTACCCCCGTTGCACCATTCATTCAAAGTTAACGATAGAAAATTAATTAATCCAAAAATAAGGTACTTTTATGTTAACACGAGTATAAAACGCTTGTGATACATGGCATATTTGGGAAACAACGAGATACGTGATAGAGGGGGGTGCTTTTTCAAAGGTTTGATTCAAAAGTGTGAAGAAACGGCGAATAGACCATACTTAGTTTCCACGCGAGTTGTAAGACTTTGCTGGCGCCTGGAACATATGCAACCCGGCGGACACGCGGGATCGTGTACCAGTTGTCCCCCACCCAACTAATCGCACGGCCCTTGCGACGATCCATTCAATTAGCGGGCACCGGTGTTCCGATTCGTACCCCCTCGGGGCGAGCGGTTGGGTGGAGGGGGAGGGGTCGACAGGCCACCCCGGCATTGTCGTGGCTGCAGCTCACGGCGTTAATAACTGATGGCGTCCCGGGACTGTTGAATGTGGTCCACCACGCCTGCCCGAGGGCACTCGGCGTGTTTGGCGGCTCGTGAACATGCGAGGCTGTGGTACAGGGCGCTGGTCACCCGAGAGTTCATTACTTTATATCTGCGCGAAAAGCTGCTCAACTGATAGACAATGCTGTTGAGTTGAGATATTAGGGTGACTCTTAACATCGAGGTCTTGAGAGCCAATGAAGCGAGATAAGTTTGGAGCAGCGCCAGAATGCGAGTGCGCGGGAAAACGGGAGATCCTCTAGAAAACCCGCCGACCAGTGGCACATGCGATAATCCGGGAGTGACCCCGTCGGGAATCGAACTCAGTTCGCATAGGTGGGAGGCGAGCAGTCTAACCACTACACCCCCGCGGGCCCCAGTAAATCAATAAGAATTTGTGTTTTGGTTTAGTTTAATAAATCCTAATTTACCAGCAATTTTCGGGGCATTAAACATTTAACAATTAAAAAAAAAACATTTTGTAGCAATGTGGCTTGGGCAAAGGTGGATGAAGTGATCTTTGTTTGAAAGCGATACCGTGGAAGCTGGTCGAGACACTCCTAAAATCATTTAACATGTAAACCCGCTTTGTATTGAGATGTGCATAACAGTCATCATTACGAAAACTAGTTTCGGACACGTGTGAAAGTAAACCACACACCTCCTTCTTATTTTCGCTCTTATCATCTCACATTGCGACTGTAATGATGTGATGGTTGTTGCAGATATAATACTGTTGCTGATGATTATCTCACATCCAGAAGGTTAACCCCACGCAATGTCACGGCGCTGTAAACCGCGGGTGTCAAAGGCAATTTTGCCAGATGATGTCGCAATGGTTTCCATTGCCTTCCGCAGTATGGGGTGAGCTAAACCATGACCACTGAGACTACAAGGCCTTATAACCCCTATATGACGTACACAACACAATCGTTACGTGACATTGTTTTGGAATATGTAACAATATGGTAAAATAACATGGACAGTAGCGAATAATGTACAATTTTCTCTTCTTTCTACTTGTTGCCATTTGTGAGCAAGTTAAGAACGACGGTTAATTAATGGTTTTATTATCTAAATATATAAACTAGCTGTTGGCCATTTCGTAATTGTTGTTGTATTCACCCTGTTGCTATGTTGAAGAAATATGAAAAAAAAAAAAAATATGTTCAGAAATATAACCTGACGATACATTCGCTGAATGTATGAAAATAATCAATTTCTATATTATTCTTTGTTTAGACATTATATCATGTAATAATGTTTAAAGAGGATGGTATTGTAAATATAGCCTCTCTGGAGTGAATATCGCTGTGTATTATACTTTTTAAAACCACAGTGTTGTTTGAAATAATTTGTAGAAACTATCTAATAAAGAAGATCGCTGAAATCGATTTTACTTATATAAAACATATTGCAAAATTCACCTCTATGTGGAGTGGATGAAATAATTAAGCGTCGGCATAGGCCAAAAAAGCCACTCTTTGCTAACCGAGCTTTCAACCATGCACCAAAACGGCAAAGGCAGAATATCGGCTTACACGTAGACAGCTTTGTTTGGCACGATGCCAGTGCAAATGTGAACTGAACAAGGCGTCAGTGTGATATCATCCAAAGAAAACATTGGGAAGTTTTTTACTTCAGAGTATAGATGTTCGCGCCGTTGCAGATTTCACTCCATACAGCGCCTGGCCGGGCCCAACGCTATCACTGTAAGACCACGGGGGCTCAAGTGCCACGGAGTGTGGCGCGAACAGTAGATTGTGATTCTTCCGATGGGAACTTAAAACTCAACATACTGCGTAAGGTCACACAACCAGGCAAGAAATGAAGAAACCGCNATACTGCGTAAGGTCACACAACCAGGCAAGAAATGAAGAAACCGCGTAGGGATTTCAAAATTTGACGTCGCTACGAACTAATTACAACGGCGAGAGTGAGTTCGAACGAGGTTAGTCGTAACCGCGTGCGCGACGTGCAACTCGAGATTGAAGCACCCCTTTATGCAAGGGATGCTGCAACCCGCCTTGCAGACGCGCCAGAAGAATTTGCCTACCTGCCAGGCGCCCGCGGGCACGAGTGCCCGGGAAGAGGCGGAGACTAATTGGAGGGCCCCGCCCTAACGAGCGACCTGACATACACGAGTAGGGCGACATAGCCCGGACCACACGTACGCGGTGCCGAGTTAGGGGTTGGATGATCCCCCCGGGGGAGGCGAGACGAACGGACGAAGACGCGAGCTGACGTTTTTTTCCCCCGCAAAGTCGCTTGCCTTCATCTTGCGGGGAACTGCGCGTGAAATAATTAAAGGTGAATAACAAAACTTTCTAAATCAATCTTTGGAAGAAAAAACCCTCCCCCTTCCACCGTAGACAGTGCTTGAATTTCTTCAGTAATTTTAGCAATGGATGAGGAAAAGAATTTTCGTGTCTTAAAGTCTTCCTGGAAAAATATTAGTTTTTGAAATTGGTGCCAACTGAGTGAGTAACTCAACGACAGTACCACACTAATGCTTCTATAATCCATTCACAGTTACTCCACACTTTTCTGAAAACCTGCTGCAGTTCTACTTCCAGGATATTACTCCGCCGCGTGCAAACTAAGTTTAACTACGTCTAGAAAACTNCGTGCAAACTAAGTTTAACTACGTCTAGAAAACTACACTGAAGGACAACGCACCGAATTCGTGCGCACTTAGTTATAATAATATTTTGCATGAGAACTATTTCTTACTAGGTGCTACCAACACAGGTATTTTCTCACTGTTATAAATCGTATTTATTATAAATGAAATATTATAATTTATAAATAAAATATATGTAAAACATTTAGATTAACGAAAAACAAGATACTTTTATGTTAACACAGGTACAAAACGCTTGTGATGAATTGCATATTTAGGAAATAACTAAACATGTTATACATTGGGTGATTTTTCAAAGGTTTGATTAAAAAAGTGTGAAGNATTGCATATTTAGGAAATAACTAAACATGTTATACATTGGGTGATTTTTCAAAGGTTTGATTAAAAAAGTGTGAAGAAACCGCGAATAGAATACAGTAACCACACAGCTTCATTTAAGCAACGCATGACTACTGACTGCTATTATAGGCACGTAACTCTTTAATTTTTACGTTTTGTAGAAAGTTAATTGTTACGTTCGGGAGAAAATATGAAAATACGAAAATCTTTTGAAAGTGTTTAACTTGCATTGAAACGAATTGTCACGTTTTGAAACGGAACTGACGAAGAGAAGATACACGAATTATCGTAAACATATTTTAAATGCCAGATTTAATTACTTTAAAAGTATTATTTGAAATCATTTTAACAGTGGAAAAATTGAAATTTTTAGACTAGATTAATTACATTACATTATAAATTAAANATTATTTGAAATCATTTTAACAGTGGAAAAATTGAAATTTTTAGACTAGATTAATTACATTACATTATAAATTAAAATATTTCTTATGCAAAATTACTGGAATTTTCTATTGCTATTCCACCAATTATCATTATATGGCACTGCTTTAAAGTGTCAGTTGCATACAGGAAGGGACAAATATTATTTCTAGGCCTCACCTTTCTAGGTANATATGGCACTGCTTTAAAGTGTCAGTTGCATACAGGAAGGGACAAATATTATTTCTAGGCCTCACCTTTCTAGGTAACAAATAATTCGGCTACCGTGTAGTCCTTAGCGTTTCACTTTTGTTCTCAGTTATTTTTAATAAATTCACGTAGGAGCGCATTTTAATACCACCTGCATGACTTAAAACTTTTGATATGCGTTGTTGCCCCGCCGTGCACTATTGTGAAACAATAATGCAGCAAATATTTATGCAGGTATGCAGGAGCTAAAATCGCACGTGTTTCTTAATACTAGGTAAACAATAGTTCCTTGCATAATTAACTTCTGTATATGACTGCGAATCCTCACTCTATATATTTAAACATAAAACAATTGCTACGAAATATTTCTCCTTGTTTTGACTTTATCCTCTTTGCTACAATAATTTTAATTGTTTACAGGATTCTGGAAACAAAAAGAAGCTGCTTTTCTAAAAGTTATAGAAAAAGTAAGTAGAAAATTGCTTAAGCGACTGTTTCAGAAATATTGAAAGAAATTAGTGAATTTGATAAATATTGTAGCTGATGTAGATAATTAATAATAATAGCAAATCACGCAAAATGATTTAACACAATAACTTTTTACACTAACTATGGTATCCGTACACTTATAATGTATTTTTTTTCAAGATGCTATTGTTTATTATGTAAAATTATAATTAAAGATTACTTTTAAGTTTATGGTAATGTGCAAATAGATTGGAATGACGTTCAATTATAAATTAGTTGATGTGACTTATTATTACGGTGCAGCATATCCAATATAATCCAAGATAATCCAAGATAATAAAATGAATAAGATGTGTGAATTCACGGAAGCTTCCATTTTTTAACCTTAATTTTATTGTCATTTTCTCCAAAAACTAGACTTGTCTCCAAAATAACACTTAGTTTACACCATTATAAGCATGATATTTCTTGATGAATAGCTAAGTGAGCTATAGGCGTTGTTAGTTATATCCAATTCTTATCCGAATTCACATGTTATTAAGATACAGAAATTGTGTTAAAAATATTCCTTCTTATGTGACANATATCCAATTCTTATCCGAATTCACATGTTATTAAGATACAGAAATTGTGTTAAAAATATTCCTTCTTATGTGACAATGATTTCAAAGCCAGTGCTAAAGTTTTACAAGCAGCATTCTGATCATTTCAATTTTTCTTCCTTGTAAAAAAAACTCTTCGTTAGGAAAGTGATTCTGTTAACAAAAAATAACACATCCCTCAATTTTAAGTGTTGACTTATACCAAAATAAATTTTTGTCATGCTGGAAAAAAATTAATATGGTGCAATTTTAAGTGCGCATTGTGAAGCTACAATGTGCCAAATTTCCCACAAGCATAACATATTGTTTTGTCTAAAGTTTAATTCTAAAACCGGATCTTATTTTTCAGTATACTACATTTTTTTGCTCAAATGATAACTTTAAAAATGGGCAGCTGCGAAATGTTTTTTAATTCGTCGCATTGTTGTCCTTCCGGAAAAATCCCTTTATGTGTTAATAATATTCTGTATGACATTATTGTGGATACGGTATTAGCTACTTATTAAGTCTAATGCTTCGATTTAGCACTGCTACAATTTTTAATCGCCTTTAGAAACAATAATTTTATTTTAACTTACATGATTTTTTTTACACTGCAGGTCAGGCTTCGCCATCTTATTCTATCTTCCAAGCACCTATCCATTCTCACTTTGCTACAGTATTCATCTCTCTTCCTTACACATTCCTTCACTCCTTTCAGCCATCCATCCCTAGGTCTTGCACGTGGCCTTACGCCACGCATACACATTTCATAAATCCTCCGCGGTATCTTTTCTTCACACGTCCGTAACATCTCAAGTCTCACTTTTCTATTTTATTCTGTAATTTATATTCTTTCAATATCTCTCTAATCTTATCATTTCGCAACATGTCCATTTTTTTAAATCCCAAATCTGCTTTTCAGAAATTTAATTTTTTCTTGCCTTTTATTGCTATTGTGGCCTATTCGCAGTTTCTTCACGCATTTTGAATCAAAGCTATGAAAAATCGTTCCGTGCACGAAATTTTAGGCTGTTTCCTAAATATGCTATCTATCACAAGCGTTTTATACATTCGTTAACGAAAAACTACTGTATTTTTTGGTTAGATTAAAATTTAATTCATATTTTAACATTTATTTTTTAATTAATGCGAATAAAAACAGCGAGAAAATAGGCGTGTTGGTAACGTCTAGTGATAAATAGTTCTTATGTGAAATTTTATTAGACTGAGTGCGCACGATTTCGGTGCGCTGTCCTTATTGGTGTAATTTTCTAGACTCGTTTAAGCTTTGTTTACACGGGGCGGAGGAATATCCTGGAAGTAGAACTTCAACAGGGTTTCAGCAAAGTTTAAAGTAACCGTGAATTGACTATATTATATATATTATTAATTTTATCGTATTACACAATGAAAACGTTTTGTTAACTGCATTGAAATATTTTTTTCTTGCAGGAGTGCAAACAAGTTACCCCGTGTGCATTCGTTTTTGAAGGACGTTGTTAAAACGAGAGCTCGATCGACCGAGCGCGTGGTGGGTGCGCGTCGCANCGTGTGCATTCGTTTTTGAAGGACGTTGTTAAAACGAGAGCTCGATCGACCGAGCGCGTGGTGGGTGCGCGTCGCAGAATGGATCTGCTGAGGATGCTGGGAGGTTGGCTGTTCTTCTGGAGGAGCACGCCGCTGCACCACTACGAGACGTACAGGGTGTGCGTGGAGTGCGGCTTCGACGGCAACAGGAAGGACACGCCCGCGTCGAG
The DNA here is from genome assembly GCA_002778355.1 of Clitarchus hookeri. Lineage (NCBI taxonomy): Eukaryota > Metazoa > Arthropoda > Insecta > Phasmatodea > Phasmatidae > Clitarchus > Clitarchus hookeri. Next base: position 351,606 of record NQII01001614.1, read on the forward strand.
GCAGCTGAGGGACATATACAAGCTGGACCCGAAGTGCTGCTGTGCCCGCGCCCGCCGCCAGAGGGTCGACGTCGCGCGAGATGAGGCGGGCAGCTCACGGGGAGGCCCCGCGGGGAACGGAAGTCACGACGACGCACAGGCAGAGCACATCTACTGTCCGCCGAAACCTAAAGACGATCTCACCGTTCGTGAACTAATGACCCCGGTGTAAACCCTCCAAGCAAATAACTGCACCGGCGGGGGAAGAGAACCGCTAAAATCGATTTTTTTTCGCCTGCAGCCTTTCCCAGTTACTAGAACTGGTCATATTTATCCTACATACATTTATTTACTGTATTTTATTGAAGAGTATGAATAGTCGATTCCAACCCACGAATCGCGTACGGGTTCCGTCAGTCAGTTCGAGAAATGTTCACGTGTTAAACACGACGTGCCGATAATTTCCGTTGACAATATACCGAGACAGATGCTTTAACTATGGTGCGTGATTTTTTAAAAATTTTCCAGGTTCTAGAAGATGTTATAACATGATTCAATTCTTACAGGCTGATTTATTAATTACGGAAGAGAATATTTCACTAAATTAAAATTTATGTAACGTATTTTTGTAAATTGCAGTGAAACTCTCTGTAACGTAAAGCTTATTTTACTAAAGCATATGAATTCATGAGAAAATAAATTATGTTTACCTAGGTTAGACCAACTCAATTTGACGTTGTACAGATTCCAAAGCCTTGAAAATCATACTAACCAAAAAATAAATGCCTAGAATCTTTTCAGCTGCCAGCTAACTTCTTGTATTGATATTATTGACTTTAATCTGTACGAGTAACGTCAAATTTTCTGTACCCAGTTTAATACGATCNAACTTCTTGTATTGATATTATTGACTTTAATCTGTACGAGTAACGTCAAATTTTCTGTACCCAGTTTAATACGATCGACTTAAATGAACGATCAACTTCAAAATATTAGAGAAAATTATTACGGGGTAAAGCACTTCGGCGTCCCAATTTAACCACTATGTAGAAATGAGTAAATTAAGTAATTACGTGTACAAAATAGTTTTTTCATATTACGTAGCTTAATAATTTTATGGAACACCAAAGCGATGTAGTCATAGGTGTTACATTACTGATTAATAAAATACTTGTCATACGTTAAGCTACAAGGGATGGCGTTTCCAATACCTATTGAGTGGTAACTAACGTTCCCCAAGTTGAATAGACTTCCACAGAATATTTCATGCTGCTCCTTCACTATTTCACCTAATACCACATGGTACACAACATCGGCAGGAATAATCTGTAACTGACTTCATAGTTAAACACTGTGATGACTATTAAAGTCAAAGATTTTGTAGTGCTGTATAATATAGTGTACGAGCATAAATATCGGCGCGAAAGTCTTGCGTTATCAGCCCTATTAAAATAAATAAGTATTTTTTATACGACATGCGATTATGCAAACCCCCAACCCACACACGCGGTTGTTGCAAATACCAGCGGCCCCGTTAAAAGTGGTCACTAATATTTGCGATAACCATGTTTGTGGTTGGGGGTTTGCAAAATCGGTTATTGGATTGAAGATTACTCATTTATTTGAACAGGTTTCATTACACAAGACGTTGACGGGGTTGAAAATCGCAAGACGAGCACGCTTTTGTAATTCACAATTCAAGTTTACAAAAATTATTAGAAATTTATATAAAATTTTTATAAACAATTAAGGTTTCGAATGTTTTGGCTCAGAGGGGACGAGGGACTGAAGCCGACCAACCATCATGTTATGACGTCACACAACCACCATGTTAGACCCAGGTAACCTGGACCTTGACCCATAACCTTGAACCAAAACCATGACCTTGGATGACCTTAAAAATAAAACTCGAGAAAAAAATATAAAAATTTAATAAATTAATAAAAGTCAGCGAGCATATTACATTTCTGACTACTACCGCAATCTTGGATCCATGTGACCTTAACCTTTGACCTTAACACAGTAACCTTTGACCCTGAACCCAAAAATTCATCAATAATCCCAAAATTTCCTAATAATTTATGAAAAATAGATACAAAAATATGATTAAAAATTTTTTTTTTAAATTATTTTTAAAACTTAAATTTCCTGAGGTTTTCCACAGCACCACGTCCAGCAGACGACTGACCCTCCTTCAATAAACCTTATTGTATTGATATACCCCTTCTCTCCCCACTCACCTTTGATCATTCTATAGAATGAACTCCACCCGCCATATCGTTTTTATTTTGTCATTTGTTTACATTTTCAACACCTAGGTGGTACTGAATACCCCGACCAATATGTTAAATCTGGATGACCTTCACCTTGACCTCACATATTTGACCTTGAACCTATTTTCATAACCTGGAAAACCCCCCCCTCCAAAAAAACCCAAAAAAAAAAAAAACGAAAAAAAAAATTTTAAACTTGTTTTTTCATCAATATTATGATCAATCTCGCAATATTTCCATCAATGATCACCGCAATAAGATACAAGTTTGTAACTGTAGCGGCTTGGAGCAGGTACAGAAAATAGCTGTAATAACCCATCTCCACGACTAACACCCGGCCTTGCTGCGAACATAGATCAGGGTAACGGAACAGTAGGGCTATGTCCTGTTTCCGGACGAGTTCGCGTTCAGCCTTGACAGCAGTGACTTTCGACGTAGCCTATTCACATATGGTGAGTACGGAGGAGTTAGATACAGTGTCGATGACGTCACTGAAGATGACTTTTATGAAGGTGGCGACATCTTGGTCTGGATTTATGCATCATGTCGGGCTCCCCCCTCCCCCTTTTCCCATGTCTTTGATCATGGCTCTGTAGCGGAACAAGTTCAATAAGGTTCTCTCCAAGAGCAGAGGTTTTCATGGGTACACATCCGGTTTATGGACCACAACGCCGTTCTGCACATCCGGTGAAATTGCTGTGGCGTTGCATTGCGTGGCGAAAAATAATTTTATGGACAATACAGTAGCTTCGGGTGGCTTTGGTACATAAATGGAACTACAATACCACATGTAATTCTCGAGAACTTTGCTCCTATTGTATTACACGTGTCACTGTTCGGGGTGACTACACTTACATGGGGGAGGGGGGGGGGACATGAGTTGTCTTGAACGTCGCGAGGTTTATTCTCACCAGACAGGATTGCGAGTCCCGAGCGGGCAAAACCGTGTTAAGAATCTTTTCGGATGTGCTTTTCAACTCGACTGATACAATGTTTGCTCCTTGTATCGGTGTAAATGCACTAAATACATTAANGGCAAAACCGTGTTAAGAATCTTTTCGGATGTGCTTTTCAACTCGACTGATACAATGTTTGCTCCTTGTATCGGTGTAAATGCACTAAATACATTAATTACCCTAAAAGTAAAACTTCCACCGAAATATTGAATTATTGGTTTTCCTAGATTTTTCCTATCTTAAAAAAAATAATTCTGAAATTACACCTACACCCAACCAGCTATTGACCTTGCACAGCAGTGCACACGTGACGACTGAACCACTAACTCGTATTTGCCACAAAATTGATTTTACCCAGTTTTGGTAGAATTAAAATTGTGAAGTACACGCAATTCACAGTTACTTCCAACTTTACTGAAGTCCTGCTAAAGTTCTACTTCTAGGATATTCCTCTGCCTCATATAAACAAAGCTTAGAAAATTACAACTGAGAGCCAACGCACCGCATTCGTGCGCACTCAGTTTAATAATACTTTTCATGGTAGCTATTCCTTAGTTTTTTTCACCTATTTTGCCTTTGTATTTATTCATATTAGTTATAAATGAAATATTATAATTAATAGATAAAATGTAAGTAAAAGTTAAGTTTAACGAAAAATAAGGTAAACAATTTTATGGTAACACAGGTATAAAGCACTTGTAATACATAACATATTTAGTAAGCAACCAAACGTGTCATATAATGGGTGTTTTTTCAAAGGTTTGATTCAAAAAGTGCGAAGAAACCGTGAACGGACTATAATTATGATTTCATAGTTCCCTTGTCTCGTCTGTACTGCCAGTTGGGTATTAGGGTACTTTCGGAATGTTCTTAAAAAAAAAAACAAGCTAAAAAATCCAAGAATCCAATACGGCAGGAATTGATTCCCCTTAATATTTACACACGAGTGTATAAAATAGACCGCTGCTTTCCGCAGCCGTTGTCATATAAATATTCATCTTCGTGCGTTTTAAAACCGTAGCCTTAGGCAAGTGCTTTCTTGCATGTGACACCTTTTTTAAGGCTCAATTTTTTTATTAAGCGCTCTAATGATACATTTCTGAATCACAACGGTAATATNTCCAAGAATCCAATACGGCAGGAATTGATTCCCCTTAATATTTACACACGAGTGTATAAAATAGACCGCTGCTTTTCGCAGCCGTTGTCATATAAATATTCATCTTCGTGCGTTTTAAAACCGTAGCCTTAGGCAAGTGCTTTCTTGTATGTGACACCTTTTTTAAGGCTCAATTTTTTTATTAAGCGCTCTAATGATACATTTCTGAATCACAACGGTAATATAAATAGGCCACAAAATACAACAGGTTTTTATAAGAATTTTACGAATGTGTTACTTGAGAATGGCGATAATATTACTAACAAATGCTTAATTTGAAACGACCATGCAACATGATAGGTGAATATTCAGAAGCGAAGCAGCGTGGCGGTTCATTCTGCGTCATCATACTCTGTCGCTGATTGGCCGCGCGTTGGTGTGGAAACGGGCCTCGGCTTCTGGGTTTAAGATCCCTTCAGGATTTCTTGTCATCTTGGACAATAAATCCTGGACGCGGCTGAAACTAAGAAGCCCAGTAGATAACGAGTGCGAACTTGTATACAATACGCGATCTAGGGCTTATTTGAAGCAAAGTTGATTGAACGCTTTCGANCTAGGGCTTATTTGAAGCAAAGTTGATTGAACGCTTTCGAATGCACTGCTCAGTGTTGTACTAGCTTATCTTGGATATTTCAATCAAATGGAACAAATAATATCCTTATAAATAGGGCCAGTGACTTTTCGCGTAAAAATCGGAGCACACAGTAGACTTCAATACTATATACACACCTCAGCTGTTGTTATACCTCCATTGGCTGCTGGTGCCGTGTCCGTCTTTGACCAAGCCACTCAGGACTAAGTAACTCCGACACTGAACCTTCGTGATTCGTGCGCAAACGGTTTACACGGGGTCAGAACATTTTTCAGCCAATCAAAGAAGCTGTACGACCCTACAGTGCTTTGGACTGTATCGTGTCTTGAAATAGTTTCGCGAAATATCACTGCCCCTACCTATAACTAAATGCATTCACGGCTTAACAAGTGACGCTGTGAAACAGCTAGAAACATAAATATGTTTTTCTAGATAACTAATAAAATANCTTTGACCAAGCCACTCAGGACTAAGTAACTCCGACACTGAACCTTCGTGATTCGTGCGCAAACGGTTTACACGGGGTCAGAACATTTTTCAGCCAATCAAAGAAGCTGTACGACCNGGGGTCAGAACATTTTTCAGCCAATCAAAGAAGCTGTACGACCCTACAGTGCTTTGGACTGTATCGTGTCTTGAAATAGTTTCGCGAAATATCACTGCCCCTACCTATAACTAAATGGTTTGCATTCACGGCTTAACAAGTGACGCTGTGAAACAGCTAGAAACATAAATATGTTTTTCTAGATAACTAATAAAATAAAAATAGTCAAAATTTTAGTGGATATAATTTTCAACATCACATCAACAAAAATATGTTAATTCATTGCATTATTTTTCGTAATTCACCTACATAATTTCAGCGAGCACGCTAACAAGAATAAGGGTTTTAATATATGCGGTCATAGGAGGTTTTTTTCTTCCAAACTCGGATTCCTGATGTGTTTCAATTAACGGGCCTGAGGCGTTCAAGACTCATGCCGAAAGCCGAGAGAGGGATTACGGCGACAGGCAGTGAGTTACGAGCAGCCTCGCTTCTTAGGCTTTGGCTCCGTATCAATTACGCAGGCTTCATCGGCAAGTTGTCCGGATTTATCCTTCCCCCCTTAATTAACTGCGAAGGCTGACGGGGGATTACACAGCTACAGGTAAAACTACTTTTTTAATACCGATCTCAGAACGCGATTACCGCGAGGGAATTTCTGCAGCCAACAATAACTAAAGTACGGCCACGAGGTAGCTATCACTCGTCTCTCAAACTCGGCACGTCGTTGGTTCGACACGTCAAGCTGTATTACGGGCGGCTTTACTTAAGTTGTTGTCTCTCTCCATTCCAGAAAATAGCAGCGCTGGTTTTTATTCGGAAATATCCAGATTTTCATGAAATTATATGAGCTAACTCTGGTGCATGAAACTAAATTTAAATAATGCATATTTTTTTTTGCAGATCAGGCTACACACAAGTCTGATCAGTTATATGAATATTTTTTTTTAATGTGCTGACTTAGCGGCAGGTGAACCACATCTAAACGCCTAATATTCTCATTGATGTCTGCAGGCAAATGTTAATCCGTAAAGAGAACCGAAATAAAATAATTCAACGGAACAGTTTTCTAAACAAATCGCATGAGTCAACTTTAAGTAAGAGTGTGGTACACATCTTAAGCCTGTGTGCCGCGACGGAAGATTCGTCGGGTGATTCCATGCAAGCCTTCATGGCCGCTTGTATGGGTAGTTCTGTAGATGATTCGGCCATCTCCTCGTCGTTTTCATGGACTTCTCCGTAATTGGTCGTGTGCAATTTGCGTTGGGAGGTTTCCTACAAGGTTGAAATTGTATCCAATCAGAGAGAGACAGGGCGATGGATTTTCGTATTGAGGATATTTGTCATCTTACTTATTTTGTTTTGAAAAAGAGCGAAAGACTGTTAAACACGAATACATAGTAAACAAAACACTACGAAACGTGTTACTGATTACAAAACAGCATTGCGTAAAAATTATGTTAAACATTAGTGTTTACTTAAAACAAGAGTTCCAAATATAACAACAAAATGATAAGGCTCTGTGCATAGACGCATAATGCTGAAGTCGTGAGTGAAGATTGTTTATGAACCAGAGTTGCAGAAGTAAAAACAATAAAAACATTCACTCGTATTTACTTGTGCGGCAACGATTATCATTAAACAGGTTATTCCGAAGAACCCTCCCCAACTGCTTGCATGAAGGCTCACGTAGCAGGTCTCGTGGCAACTTCCGTCCGAGCTTGTAGGGAAAATTGCATAGTTGCATGCAGACTTCAGCATTATCTCTGCGTGTACCCGTGCGACTTTAAGCGGTTACCGTATCAGTTTATTGGTGGAAATTTCTACAGCGACGTTCAGCGCAGGCCCATCAAGTACCTTTATATAAATCTGGTCCAAGTATTTCGTAATACAGCGCTTTCGAAAATGTCAATTGTTTGTTATGTCGGAACGCTCCGAAATAGAGTTTATGACGTGCATAACGTTTTGAAAGTAATCGACGAAGCATAATTTGAAGCATGAGATATTTTCACAGAATTGTAGATCTGCGTAGGGTGCAAGTTTTGTAGTTCCATAAAAAAAATCTGGATTTCAACCAAATTGAAGCGACAGGTAGATGGGCCCTTTAAGGGGGACTAAATTCCTACTATTTTGAAAGTTGGCATTTTTCACTACATCACGACAGCACTGTGGAGGACCCACATCCGTGGAAAGTGGAACAGAAGAAGAGATGTTAGCTGCCACGATTTTCTTCCTTATACCTGTGAGACGTTTAACGCCACCATGGAGCCGCGATCGGGTAGCCCTAAAAATGTTATGTTATAAGGTGCAGTGTCTGCCAGTAAATGTCACACATTATCCTGTAAAGTTTCCTCGGGATTTTTATAAAATATTCTTGGCGTATAGTTAACATTTCTTGGTGGTCCCCGTAATATAATTGATCATATTGGGCACTGTTTTCAGCAAAGGGCCTCCTCAAAATTTACCTTTGATTCGAAGCACCAAATAAGCATGTGGTGTGGGGGATTTAATATGGGCCAGGTAATTATATCAACATACAGATCATGAGCTGATACCAGGTTCTTTGCTGCCCGTACGTAGAAAAAGGTCTAATGATGTGCCAAAAGCATTAAAGTTACTGCAACAGTAATTTTTTTTGTTATCTGTGAGCCGTCAACTAACGTTGCTGTTGATTTTTTTATAATTTTAGTAACGGCATACAAGGTGCCCCTTAATACACTATCCTTTTTGCTAATCTGTATTACAATGCAATTTTGTGCCCTTCTGCGAAACGTTACATTTCGCTTGCTCTGATTCGACGCTAGTTCCGAAATTCTAGTCAGCAATACGCTTTTCCCTGGAAGGAAAGTGTCGATGGTATTCAGGCTATTGTGAAAGACACGGCTGGTTCGTAAACCGACGCGAAGTACTTCAATCCTCTTCCCGGTGCACAGTGGGTTCTTTGCCCGACCCTTAATCGAGCGAGCGAAGAAACTACTTCGCTCCGTTCTCACGTCGGGGTTTGCTAAAGCGCGCGGAGATATCCGTTAAAGTCCCTGCTGTAACACGGAAAAAAAACTGCTTCATCTCAACCGAGAAAAAATATAAACGTAGTATAATGAATGAAATGAGAAATATTGGGATTCGCTGAAGGAGGAGAATTGGGAGCTCGTAGTTTTTCCAACGGATACACTCAGATGTGAAAGCCCGGATTTCCATGCCCGCATGACGAAAAATGCAGCTGAGATCCGTAAATGCAAAATAACGAAATTCTCCGAACATCCCGTGATTCGGGTTTCGGGAACGAACGATGCCGAGTCTGCACGAATCTCTCTTGGCCACTGTAACTAGAAAATAGTAAGAAATAGTTATTATGAGAAGTATTATTAAACTGAGNCCCTTAATCGAGCGAGCGAAGAAACTACTTCGCTCCGTTCTCACGTCGGGGTTTGCTAAAGCGCGCGGAGATATCAGTTAAAGTCCCCGCTGTAACACGGAAAAAAAACTGCTTCATCTCAACCGAGAAAAAATATAAACGTAGTATAATGAATGATAATGAGAAATATTGGGATTCGCTGAAGGAGGAGAATTGGGAGCTCGTAGTTTTTCCAACGGATACACTCAGATGTGAAAGCCCGGATTTCCATGCCCGCATGACGAAAAATGCAGCTGAGATCCGTAAATGAAAAATAACGAAATTCTCCGAACATCCCGTGATTCGGGTTTCGGGAACGAACAATGCCGAGTGTGCACGAATCTCTCTTGGCCACTGTAACTAGAAAATAGTAAGAAATAGTTATTATGAGAAGTATTATTAAACTGAGNTGCACGAATCTCTCTTGGCCACTGTAACTAGAAAATAGTAAGAAATAGTTATTATGAGAAGTATTATTAAACTGAGTGCGCACGAATGCGGTGCGTTGGCCCCCAGGTGTAATTTTCTAAGCCTTGTTTTCATGAGGCGGAGGAATATCCTGGAAGTAGAACTTTAGCAGGGCTTCAGTAAAGTTGGAAGTAACCGTGAATGGAGTGTACGTCACAATTGTAATTCTGCCAAAACTGGGAAAAATCAGTTCTGTGAGAAATACGAGTTAGTGGTTCAGTCATCACATGTGCACAGCTGTGCAAGGTCAATAGCAGGTTGGGTGTAGGTGTAATTTTGGAATTATATACCCATAAAGAATATCGTTTCTTTTCTAACCTGAGTAGAATGAACCTTGCTCCAGTCAAGCACGTCAGCGAAATGGAGTCATCGACTGGCTACATGTCGGAATGTCGTTCGCCAATCAGAGCCTGATAGCTCACTCGCCAGCCTGCAGCCCAGCCAATAGGGAATTCTTTCGCACCACGCAACAACTAGTTAGATACGAGGCATGTCCCAGTGCTTGGCGCAGCCAATCAGCGAATGGATACACCCACATCAAAGCGACCGCCGTGCCATTTAATTCCTGTGTACTTACCATGCACGCTAAAATAATTTACATTCGCATTGGGGCCACATGTCCGCGAGCTGACAGAGGTAGGCATGGAACGCGTTCTCGGTTGAATGTAATACAAAATAAGGAAACAGCAAAAATTATTTCTTATTTATAATAAATTATTACTTTCGGAGAAATCTAACACACTGGAAAGCCAAAACAACTGGTATAGGCGTGCGCATGTAAATAACAGAGGTATGGAACCAATCGGAGTAACGCGATGCGGTCGGCAGCTAGATAGGTTACTGCTGCTACAATGGNAATTGTAAAATATATTCAAGGTGTTACTATAAATCACCCACAAACTCCGGTAGGTGAGTGAGGTGAGTGAAGATATTTGGGTGGCTCTTAACAGCGAGGGTTTGAGAGCTAATGAGGGTGATTAAGGTAAGAATTGAGCAGCGTCGGAATGAAAGGGCGGCGGAAACGGGAGATCCTCGAGAAATCCCATCGACCAGCGGCCTCTTCCGACACGATTCCCACATGCGAAAATCCGGGAGACACCCGGCTGGAGATTAAACCTGGTTTGCCATGATGGGAGGCGAGCAGGCTAACCGCTTAGCCACCGCGGTTCCTCAGCGAGCTGATTCCTCACAAAAAATTAGGAGGGAGATATACACACGAACTATGTATAGCCTAAGGCATTTACCTAAGTGTCTATACGCCCTTGAAAGTGAGGATAAAACCAATGTTTATTGCAATTAATACTTGCAGTACTTGAGCTTAATCTCAAGAGTTTCGGCACAATGATATGCGAATGTTTTCTTGTACTTGATGTTGTGGCGTGTCGTTGTTCGTGTGTGTTTTGTGTGTGGTTTATATCGTTAGTGTCATTGTCTGTGTATGTATTATATGAGCAGAGTGCGTGAGTGAGCCCTTTCTTCATCAGCAGATAAAATTAATTAATTTCCACCTCACCTCTCTTAGCCAAAGGCCATCCGAGGTTTTTGATTATTAATCTTCTATTCATNCCACCTCACCTCTCTTAGCCAAAGGCCATCCGAGGTTTTTGATTATTAATCTTCTATTCATTATAATCATTCTTTACTACTTCCACTGCCAAGGAATCTTATTGGGCTTGGGAATCCTTTTTTTTTTTTTTAGAGCGAGGGATGAAACAAATTTATTTAGTCAATTTAAATAAAATAAATAAATTGAAATTTAAATCCATGTCAATTCATGGCTTTAAATTATAAATGATTTAAATAAATTGTTTATAAATTCCTATATATCAATAACCTATACATTTATCGAATGTCCCCCTTCTTTGATAATACCCGTAGTCGTCGGGACCCCTAATCTTTATCTAGAGTCTTGTTCTTATTTTTCATTTCCTCCTCCACTTATTTTATTCTTTTCTTGTTTCCCCACCTCCTTGTTCCACTTCTTCATCAGCAGCAAGACGTTGCACCCGCCCAGCGCTTTTGAACTGGGACCGGGGTGGTTGGATGAACACTTCCACACACTCGAGGTTTGCTTGTCTGCCCCACAAAGCCACCCGAGCTCCGTTCGATCGTACACATGTCGGATGCTGTCTAGAGAGATGCTGTCTAGAGGGATGTTAGCACCGTGGATCCTGTTCCGATCGATCTTTGTGCATCGTGGGGGGCTGTGCGGCGATCATGGATTAGCGGGGCTCCCGACCACTTCCGGTGCCTCGTGGAGCTAATGCCACGCCGCATCACCGCCGTCGTCAGGGGGAAAGAGGGTGCTACACACTACTAGACTGGCAGCTTTAAGTCAACTGCTTATGAGCTTATAACAACGCAGGCAACACGCATGGAAATAACAGATTTCTCCCACCCACGTGTAACTTTGAATACCGAAGGAAAAAAAGAAGCACTCATCAAAGTCTTTACCTCTAAGTACATCAAACTGTGCGTTGAAATTCGTTTTCTCTCCCAAATTATAATAGGAATATGTTAACCGAATAAACAAAATATGCTTTCGCCACGTACACCGGCACATTATAGAAAATTGATGCTTGTTCACACAGCATCGCACTGATCTTTCAATTGAAGACAACTTACTAAATGTTCATTTACCTATTGAAATCCCTCATTCGACTGTCAAGTTCATAGGAAGCAATTATACTAAAATTTGGCGTACATTTGTTTCATAATTATCCAATATATTATCAACTTTTCTCCTGATATGAACTTCAATCAGATCATTCTGTAGCAAATATATGATTGAACGTACNAAACTTTTCTCCTGATATGAACTTCAATCAGATCATTCTGTAGCAAATATATGATTGAACGTACACACGATCGACCTTTACCTGCATCTTTTCGTGAATAATTGAGATATTTATTTTTGTTATTTTGGTTTTCATATTGCAGGGAAATACGAGCATATGGGGAAATTTCCAAAAGACGAACCACNATTTATTTTTGTTATTTTGGTTTTCATATTGCAGGGAAATACGAGCATATGGGGAAATTTCCAAAAGACGAACCACCGGAACAAAATGTCCCTGTGATTGCAGTTTTCGAAACTGAGGCGTTCAGATTGTTTTCTGCCAACCAGTACAAAGCGCCAAACAATATATTTTTTTTTTTCGAAGTTGTATGAGCATGAACAGAAATGAAAATAGAAATTTGTTAATATTAGTACAGATATATTGCTGCTATTGTGATAGCTTTCTTCAGTCAGTCATTCGTAGTGTGATTAATGAGGGAACAAACAGAAAATTACGTACAGAGTACATCGTCTTACCGTGCAAGCCAGGGGGCTGGGACTCAGAACAGTGCTCTGGCCAAGCAATGGAGCCACAAGGCAAATTACTACGACGTGTCGGGTATCGTATGTGGTCATGAATACGATGATGACACCGTGTGGATATCCACGTGTATCGCCGTGGGCCAGCGCGTCTCGGGGCTAGCGCCAATCTCGTGGTATTTGGGGAGGGGGGGGGATATCCCACTGCAACCTTATCATGCAAATCACATCGGTCAGTCGACACGAGGCAACTGAACACAATCCCGACCGTGACCATCGAGACCACGACGCCCTGCAGGCTCCACGTGACGTCACCGGCGCCTAGCAGTACAATCACCACGTGATCAGCAGCACTGAATAATACAACATTTCCGCTGCTTTCATCGACCTGCCGTGGCGCAGTCGGCCTGCGGTGCGGGAGGTCCTGGGTTCGAATCCCAGGTAAGGCACGGGTGTTAGTTCACGTTAGGTCGTAAGTTAGTTTGTAAGCCGTCCCCTGACAAAAGCCTTCATGCATAACACTGGGGGACGTTAATAAGCCCTCTCTCCTATCCAATCCCATTCGCTGCTTTCGATATGTTGCCCTTTGTAAGCATGTTTAAGAACAATGCTCAGGAAAATTAATTAACGATTTACATTCTTTGAATATATGAAATAGCTGTAGGCCATGCATTTATTTTTGTTGTATTTGCTCTGCTGGTATTTGAAAGCAAGAAATGACGATGTTAAGAAATATAACCTAATGATATATTCGCTGAATGTATAAAAAAATAATCTATTTCTTTATTGTTCTTTGTTTAGCATTGATGTTAAATGTTTAACCCACGGGGAAGGTATTGTAAATATTACCTCATTAGAGTGAATGTTAGATTAATTTTTTAAAACAACTCTGTTGTTTGAAATAATTTGTAGAAACTAGCTTATGAAGAAGTTCAAATATTTCCAATAAATTGGTTTAATATCACTGAAATCGGTTATATTTAAAAATAAAATACTGTAAAAATCGCCTTTATGTGGAATGCATAAACTTCGGCATATGACAAAAATGCCATCCTTTGCCTTTTCTCATGATAATACACTCAAAGATACACCTCAATAATAATTATGTTACTGAAATGTTACTTAATTTTGCTGCAAGTAAATCAAGTTGATAGACNCAAAGATACACCTCAATAATAATTATGTTACTGAAATGTTACTTAATTTTGCTGCAAGTAAATCAAGTTGATAGACGAACGTTTATGCACACAATATAACTTTGTGGGCACGAAGTTCTCTCGCGAAATAGCGTTCACCCAGGCAATTACTCTTTCATGATTGTCACGAAACGAACGATGTTTAATTTTTACGTTACCTTCACAGAGTAATTTCCAAAACACTGACGAACACGCAAGGTAAACACCGTGATGCGTTACTATACAGACGTCACGGGTTTCATTAAGATACTACCCGCCACGTACCCTAACAAACAAAGCTGCCAGGCATATCGGCTAGTTATATTCACCCTTTAGTAGTGACGTCATTAGCTTATCTAGATGTTGTAAAGACAAGTCTCGTTGTTCACGGTCCAGCTCGACCAATCAGTCAAGGGTCACACGAACACAGGGCTGCCAACTCACTCTCTAAGAAATTGTTTGAAAATTCACCACACTACTCTATNAAAGATACACCTCAATAATAATTATGTTACTGAAATGTTACTTAATTTTGCTGCAAGTAAATCAAGTTGATAGACAAACGTTTATGCACACAATATAGCTTTGTGGGCACGAAGTTCTCTCGCGAAATAGCGTTCACCCAGGCAATTACTCTTTCATGATTGTCACGAAACGAACGATGTTTAATTTTTACGTTACCTTCACAGAGTAATTTCCAAAACACTGACGAGCACGCAAGGTAAACACCGTGATGCGTTACTATACAGACGTCACGGGTTTCATTAAGATACTACCCGCCACGTACCCTAACAAACAAAGCTGCCAGGCATATCGGCTAGTTATATTCACCCTTTAGTAGTGACGTCATTAGCTTATCTAGATGTTGTAAAGACAAGTCTCGTTGTTCACGGTCCAGCTCGACCAATCAGGTCAAGGGTCACACGAACACAGGGCTGCCAACTCACTCTCTAAGAAATTGTTTGAAAATTCACCACACTACTCTATTCTCGTATTGAGAAAGAACGACCAGTTAAGTTTGTTTACGTACATCCATGGCAGCTTACCTACATTTGTTAATTCATGCCGGAAGTTCCCAGCTTGCTATAGCAGCATTTATATAGTCCATTCAAGGTCACCTCCAACTTTTCTGAAGCCTTAATTAAGTTCTACTTTCACAATATTCCTCCGCCTCATGCAAACAAAGCGTATAAGTCTAGAAAATTACACCAACGAGACAACAAACCGCATTCATGCCCACTCAGTTAAATAATAGTTTGCTTGAGAATAATATATTTTCAAGTATACACCGGTTTTATCTCTGTTTTATTCCTATTAATTGTAAACGCAATTTTATAATTTATAAATATTATTTAAATAAAAGTTTAATTTAACCAAAAATAATGTACTTTTATTTAAACAAATTTATAAAAAGGCTTTTGATACGTGGCATGTTTAAGAAAAAATAAACACGTCATGCATGAGATGATTTGTCAAAAAGCGTGAAAATACCACGAATAGACTATACTCCGACATGCTGGTGTAATATTTTCGACAAAGTTGAAATACAAATACCCCGTAGAATACTGAGGTAAAATGTTATTTATTGACGTATTGACGTGAATACATGTTTAAAATCAGACCGTCACGAGGGGTTACCAGGACGGAAACGGCAATGTAACGTTCGCAGGGTGAGCCGTTTCGACACCATAACTCCGTGACTGATAACACGGTTAAAATGAATATGGTCTCGTTCGATCGCGTGCGAGACTGCGGTGCGAGAATGACCTTGAGTCGGCGTTGCGCATGCGCGGGGCGCCGGGTGGGGGTCCGCGGCGACAGGTGGGGAATTTGGAGCGCGGGAGAAAACTTACGTGCAGTCACGCGACCCCGATGTGATGACGTGCTGATTGCTGTGCCAAAGAAAAGATCTCGTCTAGATATAACGAATTAACCCATAAAGTCTAAATGTTCATTTCGTCGCTTTCATTTAATTCCCACGTCCCAAAGAGATAGTGAAGGGATTCGGGTGGCTCTTAACAGCGAGGTCTTTAGAGAGCATGTCCCTTAAAAAAATATCACCTGCTAACAGAATCATTCACGTAAAAACCACCCATCCGATACTCACAACGGAGGCATGGACAGAATCTCACCACAGACAATCGTTCTTCGACTGTGGTTTCGCGTTTCTAAAATCTCTAGAACACACACGCTTATTAAAAAAGATAGCGCAATAGCTTAAATTCAGTTTTTCTTTAGTAGCTCAATTCACTGACCAATGATTTTAATTATTTACTATCTGAGCTTTTTAAAAGTTTTCGTGTGTGTACAGTGTTAACTGACTATAGGTTATTCACTGTAAAGTGAGCACTTCGGAGGCCCTAGTTACTTTTTACTTTCAGTAATGTTTTATATTTAACCACATTTTAAAATAAATATTGCCATTTAAGTAGTAAACACAGTGTGTATATTCCACCGCATTCTAAAGTTGATGCCTAAGGCTAAAATAAAATGTATTTATTGACTATTATTCCAAAAGAGAGTTTTCAAAAGCGCCTTCTTTACCGTGAATAGCCTATAACAATGTAACATATGTGTGACTTACACTCAG
The DNA here is from genome assembly GCA_002778355.1 of Clitarchus hookeri. NCBI lineage: Eukaryota > Metazoa > Arthropoda > Insecta > Phasmatodea > Phasmatidae > Clitarchus > Clitarchus hookeri. The sequence continues at coordinate 368,055 of NQII01001614.1, forward strand.
CGGCAAGTAAAAGTTTCAATCCAATTTTATGAATGGTATTCCTGCTGAGCATAACTAACACATGTCAGTTATAATACAGGTTTTTACACAATTAAGTATCTTTCTTCTGCGGGACATTTCTACACCTATCATCGAGAACATACACTCCAGAGGTAATAAAATCAACGATTGGATATTGAGTAGCAAAGCAACTGGATTATTACACTCTTAAATGAAACAAAATTTAGGGCTAAATATTAAGAAATACATTCACAATATTAATGATTGATATAAAAGCAATAGCAAAATTANAATGTTCATTTCGTCGCTTTCATTTAATTCCCACGTCCCAAAGAGATAGTGAAGGGATTCGGGTGGCTCTTAACAACGAGGTCTTCAGAGAGCATGCACCTTATCACCTGCTAACAGAATCATTCACGTAAAAACCACCCATCCGATACTCACAACGGAGGCATAGACAGAATCTCACCACAGACAATCGTTCTTCGACTGTGGTTTCGCGTTTCTAAAATCTCTAGAACACACGCTTATTAAAAAAGATAGCGCAATAGCTTAAATTCAGTTTTTCTTTAGTAGCTCAATTCTCTGACCAATGATTTTAATTATTTACTATCTGAGCTTTTTAAAAGTTTTCGTGTGTGTACAGTGTTAACTGTCTATAGGTTATTCACTGTAAAGTGAGCACTTCGGAGGCCCTAGTTACTTTTTACTTTCAGTAATGTTTTATATTTGACCACATTTTAAAATAAATATTGCCATTTAAGTAGTAAACACAGTGTGTATATTCCACCGCATTCTAAAGTTGATGCCTAAGGCTAAAATAAAATGTATTTATTGACTATTATTCCAAAAGAGAGTTTTCAAAAGCGCCTTCTTTACCGTGAATAGCCTATAACAATGTAACATATGTGTGACTTACACTCAGCGGCAAGTAAAAGTTTCAATCCAATTTTATGAATGGTATTCCTGCTGAGCATAACTAACACATGTCAGTTATAATACAGGTTTTTACACAATTAAGTATCTTTCTTTTGCGGGACATTTCTACACCTAACATCGAGAACATACACTCCAGAGGTAATAAAATCAACGATTGGATATTGAGTAGCAAAGCAACTGGATTATTACACTCTTAAATAAAACAAAATTTAGGGCTAAATATTAAGAAATACATTCACAATATTAATGATTGATATAAAAGCAATAGCAAAATTAAAATACAGCACACATGTATACAGTATTAACTTAAGCGAATTTTAGATGTCCGTAGGCCGTCACAGCGTGCTCCATGAGTAAAGTCGTAACCGATTCACATTTAGCAAACTGAATAACACAGAACGCCTTCTGTTGTTCCGTCGCCATCGTGATGCTGACTAACACACTACACACGCTCATAGTGCGACGACAGACGCTCCCAGTGTCATCTCTCGGCACATAAAGGAAAACTTCTTTCTTCCTCACTTCTTCTATTTTCTTTTCTTTTTATCCTATTTAATTTTTTTTATATTATATTCACTTTTTACTATTTAATACATTCCCATTAGTTATCTAAGTCATCATTCATTGTCTTAGTTTATAATGTACATGACCTTACAGAACCAGTAAACCAGCTGACAAGAAAAAAATGTACCTTTTAGTGTGAAACGCGGAACAAGAAAACGCTTTCCAAAAATTTAAATAAATGTTAGCTAATCCCCCTGTCTTGCATTTGCCAAATTTCACTGAAGAATTTTCTTTCACTGTAATGCAAGTCCCGTGGCAGTGGGGGAGTGTTTGAATAAAAAGAATGGCGGCCATTTTGTGCCGGTATCATACGCCAGTAAATTATTAACACAGGCAGAACGGAAATTTACAATTTATGAAAAATAGGGTTTAAGTTGTATATGGGCAATATAAAAGATTTTCAGATTATNGCAGAACGGAAATTTACAATTTATGAAAAATAGGGTTTAAGTTGTATATGGGCAATATAAAAGATTTTCAGATTATTAGCTGGTTGTTAAAATCCCAAAAGCCAGCTGGTAGATTGGCACTGTGGTTAGTGCGCCTCGCTCGCTTTAAATTAACCGTGCAGCATATAAAGGCGATCGATAATTCTGCAGCGGATGCGTTGTCACGCATGTTTGTGGCAGTGGAAAATGGGGCCGTTGGGGACAGTCCGTTGTCCGATTCAGTTTCTACTGGTATAAATGTTTTCGAATTAAAATACGTTGCAAAAGTTTCCCAGTGCTTTTACTGATGTGAAAGAACATCAAAATTCTGACACGGAATGCAAACAGATACGGTCTGAAATTAAAGATGGAAATTCTTACCACGTGGTTTACGAAGGATTTCTAGGATAATGGACTGAAAGAGGCAAATTATATCGCGTTCTGGGGAGGCGTAAACCCAGCCCATTCTCTGCCGTCCTCTCCCCCGCAGACGGCGGTGATATGAATACCGACCATTTGCGTGGGTTGTGCAGCCCAGGAGCAACACGTGGAGTGGCTCGTTACCTGCACGCACAGCCACTGAAGATCCTGCCTGGGGNGGGTTGTGCAGCCCAGGAGCAACACGTGGAGTGGCTCGTTACCTGCACGCACAGCCACTGAAGATCCTGCCTGGGGTTCTAACTAGAGGTCGCCAAGTAACTTGCTTTAAGGGAGAGATTGCGTAGGAAACAGTGTTAAGACCACTATTATCACGAGTGGCCAGTGTTAGTTCTTTGCGGATTTCTTTGATGTTTAATAAATAAGTGAATTCTCAAACACATATGTGCATAGGAAAGGAAACTACGCTTGCTAAGAAACAAAACTGCGATGTATATAATTTTTTTTTAAAATTTGCAAATGCTAGATCAATATTTTTTAAATTAAATTTAATTTTATTTATCTTCGGGGAAGACGTTTTGTTTTNAAATTTGCAAATGCTAGATCAATATTTTTTAAATTAAATTTAATTTTATTTATCTTCGGGGAAGACGTTTTGTTTTCACCACATTTTGAGTAATTAAATTAAATTTTTAATCTGTGACCGGATGGGAACACAGTGGGAAATAAAGAAATATTATAAAGCACTCGTGAGTTTCACAAAATAATCTATCACGTAGAAGACGGAATCCAACATGTTCCTAAGTCACGAGTAGATATCCCCGAGCTGCCGCTATGTGATACACGGGATGGGCCAGGAGCTTCAACTCAACTAACATGATTCCGCTGCTGTTATACTGTTAATTTTTTTTCCCAGGCAGACCCTGAAATAACGTCCGAGTACAGTCACGGATTGCACAACCGGTCACACTCGAGTGTCGGAGCACGTGAAAGTTGCTGCATTAATTGCATCGGAAATCCTCCCCACATATCACNAACCGGTCACACTCGAGTGTCGGAGCACGTGAAAGTTGCTGCATTAATTGCATCGGAAATCCTCCCCACATATCATTACTCTGAAACAAGTAAACTCATAACGCATCACGCAGAGTGACATTTATGTATTCAAGAGCTCATAACAGCCAATGAGGACGCCAGATTCAGAAGCAGAAGTTACCAGGCACCCTGTACCGAAGGCAATATTTGTTCGACCCTTTTTTTAACGCATTGGTGTGCAATGAAAGAAAGGTTTGTTCGAGCGAACAAAATATTTGTTTATGCAGGGCCAAAAAACATATTTAGCTGTCACAACAAAATATTTTGTTGAGTTAACAAAACTTGAAAAAATAACACAAGTAATTTAGTTCATATAACATAATACATGCTTGAACAAATATACCTCTGTTGAGCCAGAAAAAATTAGACTAGCAATAAAGTATTTAGTTGAATCAACTGTATATATTTGTTTGACAACTCATTTTATTACCTTCGTTCAAAAATACAGCCCAGGAGTTTTTTTTTTTGTATTTTTGTGACAGTTAGAATATTGACAGAGTTTGTTAATCCATTTATTGATGCCTAATAATGGTGTACACATACTAACAAAAGAAGTTCAACTGGAAGCTTAAAACTAAATCCGTAAAACTTTAAATATTTAAGCACGTTGTTCGGTTTATTAAATGTCTGAATTTAATTAAATTTCAATTACATCAGTAGTGAGTTTAGCGGAGGTTGCTTGGGCGTACCNAACCGGTCACACTCGAGTGTCGGAGCACGTGAAAGTTGCTGCATTAATTGCATCGGAAATCCTCCCCACATATCACTCTGAAACAAGTAAACCCATAACGCATCACGCAGAGTGACATTTATGTATTCAAGAGCTCATAACAGCCAATGAGGACGCCAGATTCAGAAGCAGAAGTTACCAGGCATCCTGTACCGAAGGCAATATTTGTTCGACCCTTTTTTTTAACGCATTGGTGTGCAATGAAAGAAAGGTTTGTTCGAGCGAACAAAATATTTGTTTATGCAGGGCCAAAAAACATATTTAGCTGTCACAACAAAATATTTTGTTGAGTTAACAAAACTTGAAAAAATAACACAAGTAATTTAGGTCATATAACATAATACATGCTTGAACAAATATACCTCTGTGTTGAGCCAGAAAAAATTAGACTAGCAATAAAGTATTTAGTTGAATCAACTGTATATATTTGTTTGACAACTCATTTTATTACCTTCGTTCAAAAATACAGCCCAGGAGTTTTTTTTTGTATTTTTGTGACAGTTAGAATATTGACAGAGTTTGTTAATCCATTTATTGATGCCTAATAATGGTGTACACATACTAACAAAAGAAGTTCAACTGGAAGCTTAAAACTAAATCCGTAAAACTTTAAATATTTAAGCACGTTGTTCAGTTTATTAAATGTCTGAATTTAATTAAATTTCAATTACATCAGTAGTGAGTTTAGCGGAGGTTGCTTGGGCGTACCNGTTTATTAAATGTCTGAATTTAATTAAATTTCAATTACATCAGTAGTGAGTTTAGCGGAGGTTGCTTGGGCGTACCATTAGGGAGCAAGTGATCTCGGTTCGAATCGCGCTCGTGCTTACAATTTCTTTATACTAACCGAAACTATCTAATGTATGCAGAGCCACGCAAATCTTTAGTTGCACCAACTAAATGTTAATTTGGGGCAACAAATAATAAATAACGTAATAATTTGGTTTCAGTAACATATATATTTTATTGTTCCTATAGAAACAATTAATTTGGTTGCGCCAAACCAAGTTTCTTTGATTCAATAAAACCTTTTTCTCGGCGGAGTCGAGTGGAGAGATTTGGCCGCTCTTAACAATAAATGTCTTTAGAGTCGATGAGGGTGAAGTGAGGCGAGTATGGAGCAGGGCCGGAATGCCAGGGCGGAGGAAACGGGAGATCCCTGAGAAAACCCGCTATCCAGCGACATCGTCCGGCACGATTCCCACACGTGAAAGTCCAGGAGCGGCCCCGCCGGGAATCGAACCCGGTTCGCCTGGGTGGGAGGCGAGTAGTCTGACCACTACACACCGCGGCCCCCTGAAAATTAATCGGCCTCTCTCAAACGCCTCGCAAAAGAATTCAAGCTCAGTTTGCGAGGTATTTAAGAGAGAGAGAGTCCCTTCTCATCCGCGAGGAGTTTGCGAGGTCGGAAAACGGAATGTTTATGAATACCACCGTCCCTTCCAAATTCCCGGATCCTTAGTCACGGGTCATCTAGGACCCGTCCTTCCGCTAGCTACAACACGTGGCTAACTTCTGTGCGTTGTTTAGGTCCTGCATTCTTCGCGTAGNTAGGACCCGTCCTTCCGCTAGCTACAACACGTGGCTAACTTCTGTGCGTTGTTTAGGTCCTGCATTCTTCGCGTAGCGCCTCTCGTGACGATAACGCCGCGGCGTGTTGCCGGCAGCCTCGGTACACTCGGGTAAAACGACGTGTGCTGGAAATGCGGAGGCAAATAACGGGTTTCAGATGACCGGTTGGTATTTGGGTCACCCCCGTGGCGGGGAAGCCCCACGGGAGGTGCCTATGTTGCCGGTGGCGCGGCAGTTAGGAGCAATTTCGCCTGTCATTCGTCACACACGTATAACGAGAAGAAACAGGCGGAAATTGAGGCATAATTTCTAACGTGCTCCCCTATATCACAGTTGCATATAGCTTTTTTTTTTTCTGTTTGACACACACTTCTAAATCAACCCTTGAAAAATGATATTTTATTCTATGTGTAACTTGTATAGTTTAAGGGGCCCGTATACCTGACGCTTGAACTACATCGTAGAAGGTTTGGAATTACAGTTTTTCAACTAAACCATTGAACGTGGGACCTAATGTGCTGTTCTACAAAAAAGAGAACACACACTTCAGACGAGCTTCTTGGGTGCTTTCAAGAAGTCACGCTCATTAGAAATCCAATTTCAGAGCACTCAAAAATAGCTGNTCAGACGAGCTTCTTGGGTGCTTTCAAGAAGTCACGCTCATTAGAAATCCAATTTCAGAGCACTCAAAAATAGCTCAAATCGGATTTTTCAAAGCGCTGTACCTCGAAATTTATGCATCAAGTACATACAAGAATATTAGAGGGTCCTGCAGTAAACCTTGCCACAGAATTCCCACCAATAAAACGGCAGGGTCACGGCTGAAAGTCCTAGGCACACGCAGCACTATGAGAACACTGCTCGCCAGTTCAGAGCCCTGCGCTTAGAGGCGATGGCGCACTTGTAAGNTCAGACGAGCTTCTTGGGTGCTTTCAAGAAGTCACGCTCATTAGAAATCCAATTTCAGAGCACTCAAAAATAGCTGAAATCGGATTTTTCAAAGCGCTGTACCTCGAAATTTATGCATCAAGTACATACAAGAATATTAGAGGGTCCTGCAGTAAACCTTGCCACAGAATTCCCACCAATAAAACGGTAGGGTCACGGCTGAAAGTCCAANCATTAGAAATCCAATTTCAGAGCACTCAAAAATAGCTGAAATCGGATTTTTCAAAGCGCTGTACCTCGAAATTTATGCATCAAGTACATACAAGAATATTAGAGGGTCCTGCAGTAAACCTTGCCACAGAATTCCCACCAATAAAACGGTAGGGTCACGGCTGAAAGTCCAAGGCACACGCAGCACTATGAGAACACTGCTCGCCAGTTCAGAGCCCTGCGCTTAGAGGCGATGGCGCACTTGTAAGGCGTGCAAGTGTGGCACTTACAGCTATTGCGCTTCTCGGGCTCAAACGTGGAAAATATCTCCAGGCAGGCGGGAGCCATAATTAAAACACTAAATAGCTAATGTAGAGTAATAGTGAAAGCGAATCATAAAAAGCAGTAATTTGATTTAAGAGCTTATTGAAACAGTCTTATTCATATTTGGTTGCCAAAGAAACAAGAAGTATTTTGTACTGTGAACGTTAGGATAAAAATGAGCAATGCACATCATACTGACGATTGTAAAAATTAACAGCTTCGTTTGATAAGGGTTCACGACGATGTCACATTTTTACATTCGGGGGCAGTAAGTACAATAGACAGGAATAAAAAAAGGTCAACACGACATTCATTGTTGTTGAATTAGCAGTGAATACGTCATACACATTAGCATCATTACATTAAGATAGTTGCAAACAGTGAAAAAATGTAATTCTGTCAGGAGAAGCAGAAATTACAAAACTGCAACTGAGCAAATGTATAGTCCCCCTGCACACATTTGACGTCATTTTGAAGTGCAGCGATTCTCCAAATCNATGTAATTCTGTCAGGAGAAGCAGAAATTACAAAACTGCAACTGAGCAAATGTATAGTCCCCCTGCACACATTTGACGTCATTTTGAAGTGCAGCGATTCTCCAAATCACTTACCTCAATTATTCCCGAGAGGTGACACTATATTGTGGCCCGTGTTACTACCTCACGTAATCTCCTTATCAAAAATGAATGAAATGGCCACGGATTCGGCGATGTCTTTTTGGTGTGATGTTCTAGACTTCGTTAGCTTTGTTTGAATGAGGCGAAGTAACAGCCTGCAAATAGAACTTTAGCAGGGCTTCAGAAAAGTTGGAAGTAACCATGAATGTACTGTACTAGTGCAGTTAGAAAAAAAAAATATACTCGTCGTAATGCCAGATATTAAATTTTTTTAAACTTTCTTTAAATATTTAACACCTCATCGGCTGACGGTCTTCCTAGGGTTGGGACTCACAGATGTCCGTCACCCCTGAGATGCGATTTTACGACGCAGTGCCGGGGAACGCAAGGACGGGAGAAAGCAGGAATACCCCGAGAAAACCACACGTGCCAGCGTTCCCCACATGTGAAGAATCCCAGGTTTGACTTAGCTTGGAATCGGTCCAGGAAAATTGCGGGAATAATCCGGTTACACTGGCCACCGTGGAAATAAATTTACTCTATAAAAAACATTTAAAAGTTGTTATCAGTCGTTTATATAATACATTTAGGTATACTCTGTATTACAATCATTGGTTATTCTTTATGTAGACAAGCTACCGTGGGAATTGTATAAATGGGGCGGTCGGGTGGGAAGACACGTGTTATGGGCTTACACTGTGTTATGATTTCGATATTTCGTTGACAATTATCCTTAACGGGGATTTAGGGGCGTAACATGTTTTTGATAAGAGTTATGTAATGAACACTATATAAAAGAGGTTTATTTATTATTAAGACTGTACAATATTATTTCAATATAAATATGATTGAATATGAACGGGGGGAGCTATACAAATATACTGAAATATTAAATGATATTATTTTATATAAATTTTACCAGCCACGTTCTGAGTAAAGCCTAATTGGAGAGTCCCCATTTTGTTCATGATTCCGGAGGCTGATTAAGATGGCGCAAGTCGACGGCCGGACACACCCATCTTCAGTGGTCTTCTCGTTCCAATGGCCCGACGACAAAATACACCGCCCACGGACTACACTGCCCTATATCAGCTGCGTTGTCCCCGTTTACTGGCCGGTGGAGGGGGTTTCTGTGGTTTGCGATTTCATAACTAATCTCAGCGATCACGGCCCGTGTCTTGGATAAATAAGTGAAGGCGTGATCAGGCAGGCCGCTCAGCTAAGGGCCTGACCACAACTCGTAAAAACTGGCTTTCGCTTGTAAATGGGGTTGCATAACAACGTAGGAATAACCACCCCTCTATACACCAGGTCGCGATCGACCGCACGATGTTTGTAATGTGAGTACGGCATGCCAACATAACCACCCGTCCCATTCCGTGTGTTTGGTTGAGCGTCGATAATGCACTCCTGATACGCGGGTTGAAACGTCAAACATTTTATAGGCCACGTTGTATACAGTGACAATATTCCTGTACGTGTTGCAAAGAATTATTTAGAAACGAATTACCGAAGATTCTCGAGTAACTCAACATTTACAATAAGCTCGAAATCTACAACAATTTCTTGTTGAAACTCAACATTAGTTTTAACACATTCCACACTAAGGTTTTGTAAAGTTTGCTCTAATTTATTTGTAGTGATACAAAAATATCTTAGGCATAAAATATCCAAAGAATTCACTGGTCAAATAAAAAAAAATACACTCTAGACAAGGACACATGTACTATGTAATAAGATACAATTTTAATTAACTCGTTCGCGGTGTCTACAATCGTGAACATGTTGAAAATGAATAATACTTATTTGTGGTACTACGCACAGCAAAAACATCAGTGCCTCGTCTTCCTTGTAGCCAATCTGATTTGTGGAGTATTTTACATCTATTTAACATGAATGCTTAAGGCCAGTATCACTGANTAATTTATTTGTAGTGATACAAAAATATCTTAGGCATAAAATATCCAAAGAATTCACTGGTCAAATAAAAAAAAAATACACTCTAGACAAGGACACATGTACTATGTAATAAGATACCATTTTAATTAACTCGTTCGCGGTGTCTACAATCGTGAACATGTTGAAAATGAATAATACTTATTAGTGGTACTACGCACAGCAAAAACATCAGTGCCTCTTCTTCCTTGTAGCCAATCTGATTTGTGGAGTATTTTACATCTATTTAACATGAATGCTTAAGGCCAGTATCACTGANTCTTCCTTGTAGCCAATCTGATTTGTGGAGTATTTTACATCTATTTAACATGAATGCTTAAGGCCAGTATCACTGAGCACGCAACAAGTTTTTTTACAGCTTGCAAGACAAAAACGCTGAATGCAATTACAGCTCTTACCATAAATTACATGATTGTAGCACTTGAGGTCAGAATTTAATTCGTGGCCAAACGGGTTAATACTTTTTTTTTAAATTTCGTGAAGGAAAACGTACATATATTTATTGAATATTTCTATTATTAAAATAAGGTTATCCTCAACAGGTCTGTTATATCCAGAGAGCACCCAGTTACCTTGAAAATGTGATTGGTATCGAAAGGGGTAATTGTCATGTATCAGCTTTTTATCCGCTGACTCTTGGTACATTGGTAAAAAATGCACATGCTCTGTGGTGATTCACACGAGCTGCTCTTAGAGGCGAATAAACACTGAATATTTACAAAACATAATTTCGTGAAACGACGAAAATATGTATGCGTCGCTCTTTCGTAATATTTTCATGAAACTTTACACATATTTCAGTCTCATTAGCGCAGAAAAAAAAATNTGTATGCGTCGCTCTTTCGTAATATTTTCATGAAACTTTACACATATTTCAGTCTCATTAGCGCAGAAAAAAAAATACAGAACGCAGATTCTTTCTTAAATCTGTGTTTAGGAATATTACTGGAATACATGAATTTTCGTAANAAAAAAAAATACAGAACGCAGATTCTTTCTTAAATCTGTGTTTAGGAATATTACTGGAATACATGAATTTTCGTAACTAGAACGTCTAGTTTGACGTTAATTGGTTGACAAAATTTCTTTTCGTGAAAGGAATTTGTGTAGAAACAGTGGCGGCTCTAAACACCGGGGTCTTAAGAGCCGTGGAATGTTTAGTGAGGTGAGCGTGTACCAGCGCTGGAATGCAAAGTCAGGGGAAACGGGGGTTCCCCGAAAAAACCTACCGACCAGCGGCAACTTCGGACACGATTCCCACGTGCGAAAATCCGTAATCGATCCCGGATAGCTTTGGAGGGAGGCAAGCACTCTAGTCACTGCGCCACAGCGGCCCCATGCACAAGGATACAGTTTCCATACGTCGTCAAAACGGCAACCCAGCTACACTATGAAAAAACGTATCAAAATGCGTTTTCCTAACTACTGCAAANCCATACGTCGTCAAAACGGCAACCCAGCTACACTATGAAAAAACGTATCAAAATGCGTTTTCCTAACTACTGCAAAAATTCTAGTATTAAATTTTTTGTTTACCGGATTGTGTGAAAATGCCATTGTTTAACATATAAATAGTATATTAAAATAACGCTAAATTCTATAGTAACGGGTAACNGATTGTGTGAAAATGCCATTGTTTAACATATAAATAGTATATTAAAATAACGCTAAATTCTATAGTAACGGGTAACTAACGGATACGCCAAATAACTAACGTACAAGTTGAGAAACCGAGTGGGGTGGTGCAGTGGTAAATCTGCGGACTTGCACTCCGGAGGACCTGGGTTCGAAACCCGGTACGACCATCCTGATTTCTGTTTTCCATGGCTTCTAGAAACCACTCCAGGCGAAAACTAGGACGGTTTCTTGCTACCGGCCAAGACAGATTCCTTCCCTGTTCCTGTTCCTCTCAGCAACTTTCTCCGTCTCTAATGACCTCNTTCTTGCTACCGGCCAAGACAGATTCCTTCCCTGTTCCTGTTCCTCTCAGCAACTTTCTCCGTCTCTAATGACCTCACTGGATTCCTTCCCTGTTCCTGTTTCTCTCAGCAACTTGCTCCGTCTCTAATGACCTCGCTGGATTCCTTCCCTGTTATTGTTTCTGTCAGCAACTTGCTCCGTCTCTAATGACCTCGCTGGATTCCTTCCACATTCCTGCTTCTCTGAGCAACTTGCTCCGTCTCTAATGACCTCGCTGGATTCCTTCCCAGTTCCTGTTTCTCTCAGCAACTTGCTCCATCTCTAATGACCTCGCTGGATTCCTTCCCAGTTCCTGTTTCTCTCAGCAACTTGCTCCATCTCTAATGACCTCGCTGGATTCCTTCCCAGTTCCTGTTTCTCTCAGCAACTTGCTCCATCTCTAATGACCTCGCTGGATTCCTTCCCAGTTCCTGTTTCTCTCAGCAACTTGCTCCATCTCTAATGACCTCGCTGGATTCCTTCCCAGTTCCTGTTTCTCTCAGCAACTTGCTCCATCTCTAATGACCTCGCTGGATTCCTTCCCAGTTCCTGTTTCTCTCAGCAACTTGCTCCATCTCTAATGACCTCGCTGGATTCCTTCCCAGTTCCTGTTTCTCTCAGCAACTTGCTCCATCTCTAATGACCTCGCTGGATTCCTTCCCAGTTCCTGTTTCTCTCAGCAACTTGCTCCATCTCTAATGACCTCGCTGGATTCCTTCCCAGTTCCTGTTTCTCTCAGCAACTTGCTCCATCTCTAATGACCTCGCTGGATTCCTTCCCAGTTCCTGTTTCTCTCAGCAACTTGCTCCATCTCTAATGACCTCGCTGGATTCCTTCCCAGTTCCTGTTTCTCTCAGCAACTTGCTCCATCTCTAATGACCTCGCTGGATTCCTTCCCAGTTCCTGTTTCTCTCAGCAACTTGCTCCATCTCTAATGACCTCGCTGGATTCCTTCCCAGTTCCTGTTTCTCTCAGCAACTTGCTCCATCTCTAATGACCTCGCTGGATTCCTTCCCAGTTCCTGTTTCTCTCAGCAACTAGCTTCGCCTCTAACGCGCTCGCTGGATTCCTTCCCTGTTCCTGTTTCTCTCAGAAACTTGCTCCACCTCTAATGACCTCGCTGGATTCCTTTCCTGTTCTTGCTTCTCTCAGCAACTTGCTCCGCCTCTAATGACCTCGTTGGATTCCTTCCCTGTTCCTGTTTCTCTCAGCAACTTGCTCCGTCTCTAATGAGCTCGCTGTCGACGAGAAGTTAAGCCCTGTCTACCTTCCTACAAGTCAGAATGCGAACTCTCATGGCGCAGTCGGTTGGTGCGCCACCGTTCTGAGGTGCGGGAGGTCCTGGGCTCGAATCCCAGGTAAGGCATGGGTGTTAACTTAAGTTAGGCCTTGAGTTAGTTGTAAGCCGTCCCCTGATAAGCCTTCAGACGTAAAACCGGGGGACGTCAATAAGCCCTTTCCAATCCGATAAAAAGCAGGAAATGTTCTGGTAACTTTCGCAAAGGACGTACTCCACATTCATAGCCGTGCATCAGAAAGTATCGAACCACGCTGAACCTGGTGACTTACGACGACCTGCATTATTAAGACGTTTTATTTGCGTGATCTTCACACTGTCTTATTTAAAGACGCTGTCTAGCTGCACGTGTCTTGCGCATCGAATATCTGGCTGTCTTTACGCGCAACGCCTTAAAATGTAGTGCAGTCTTTGTCTAGTTAACTCGCGTTTCAGGGCCTCCTTCCATGTGTACGGCGACACAGTTGTGGGCTTTTTTAATATATGAATTTTATCGTGAAATAAATGTGTTTATTTATGACAGATAAAATGTTTTATCATTGAAATGCCAAGCGCGATGAGCAGCCGCTCTAAAGCAGAGCATACTGGATGTCAGGTAATACACGGATATGGACTACACCTCACGAATCTGTGGTAAAAACTAAGTAGAAAATACTCTTTGGTAAAAAAAAAAAGGCGCAAGGGTCGTAGTTTACGAGAAAGAAACAACAGTAAAGAATATAAAATTACTTTATTTCGCGCTAAGCACAGCAAACAGCATCACCATATAAAACGTCGAAACGTCATAACAGGTGTGTTTGAAGTTCGCTCTGCCCATAGCAATGCACTTTCCCGCACGTTGTGTGCATGCAGCATGCACGGAGCTCGGCCGCCGGATGCAGCCATGGCCATTGCCATGTGCCAGTACTCACTGCATGTGAGCTCCATGGCGTCTATGGCACTACCGAGCTCGGCTCCTTCCNTGTGTGCATGCAGCATGCACGGAGCTCGGCCGCCGGATGCAGCCATGGCCATTGCCATGTGCCAGTACTCACTGCATGTGAGCTCCATGGCNACGGAGCTCGGCCGCCGGATGCAGCCATGGCCATTGCCATGTGCCAGTACTCACTGCATGTGAGCTCCATGGCGTCTATGGCACTACCGAGCTCGGCTCCTTCCCTTGCCGTATGCCTTACCACATACACATTAGTTANAGCTCCATGGCGTCTATGGCACTACCGAGCTCGGCTCCTTCCCTTGCCGTATGCCTTACCACATACACATTAGTTACAGTATTGCTACATCACCTCACCTTTATCTGATTCGAATACGACACGCTTGGTGCAATGATTTTTGGAACTTTAACGTCATTTTTCTCGTAAACGAAGAGGCTTATACATTTTCACCAACGAGTATTTTCTACTTTGTTTTGATCACAGATTCGTGTGGTGCAGTCCGTATTTGCGAATAGCCTGACATTCTGTATTGTTTGAAAGGTGACTGCGTTGTGGGAAGGTGGGATTAACTACTTTAAAAGGGAAGGACCTCGCAAAAGTTCTTGCACCTAGTCTCGATTTTGCTAGGGACCGCGCTGTCGCCTTTATAGGGCTTTCAGAGGCGAACCTATCATTTTATGACGTAATAATAATTACTGAGGTGTGCCGTATGTTTCTATGCTAAACCTTTATCGGAAGTTTCATATATGATGTTCACGGTAAACTGAGAACTTTTTGAAGCCCTGCTTAGGATCTGCTTTCATTCTCATTTGGTATCCTTTCGCCACATTCAAGATGAACATTGCCATGGGCTTCATTCCTTTACTAATAAGCCGTCCGAGANCATTTGGTATCCTTTCGCCACATTCAAGATGAACATTGCCATGGGCTTCATTCCTTTACTAATAAGCCGTCCGAGATAATCTGTGAATTGTTAAGAATTAAAATGTGTTTCTAATAAGAAAATCCATATTAAAATGTACATAAAAAATAAACCTTAATTTCTCTTCCTTCATTGATTATAAATTTGAACATTACAGTCACAGTACAACATCAAGTATTAAGAACTAGTTTCGCTAATTTTCTGCCAACTTATCTGGAAGTCTGCATGCTGGGTATTATAGCTAGTATGTAGTTATGGGCGGTGATTATTTTCAAAGGTTTGGTACAAAAGTGCTCACTTTAACGGGAACATTGATGCATTCTGCGTCCCTATATTTTATTCGTCAGAACACACGCTCTGGCAAAGCTCGCAGGCGGACGACCGCAATAAGGATTAAGGGTTTGGCGGATGTGATGAGGAGAATGGCGCCAGGACAGCCCGGCGGAACGACCACGTGCAGAGGAAGGTGGATGCATCTGCATCCCGCAGCTGCCAAGGTACGCTGAGCCCACACCAGTGGCTGAGTCTGTCCCGGGATAGTTTCAGCAATAAACATTGAGCGTTTTTAGCGGGCGTGCTGGGGAGAATAACGACACGATATCCGGTGGCATAACAACAACACGTGCGCTGAACCAAANCGACCGCAATAAGGATTAAGGGTTTGGCGGATGTGATGAGGAGAATGGCGCCAGGACAGCCCGGCGGAACGACCATGTGCAGAGGAAGGTGGATGCATCTGCATCCCGCAGCTGCCAAGGTACGCTGAGCCCACACCAGCGGCTGAGTCTGTCCCAGGCTAGTTTCAGCAATAAACATTGAGAGTTTTTAGCGGGCGTGCTGGGGAGAATAACGACACGATATCCGGTGGCATAACAACAACACGTGCGCTGAACCAAAGGGGCCACCCAAGAGTTCCCGCACGTGCAGAACAGAACAATAAACGGCCATACCAGAGTCAAGGGGCGACGTCAGGCCGACTGCGGACCACAGGAGCAGCGGCCACGTGTTTTACGACTCAGGGGGGACGCGGCAAGCACCCCGGCCACGTGCAGGGACGGTGCAAGTTGAATATGGCGATGGAGCCTACAAAACGACGGGAGAGCGGGAGGAACGGATCAGTCAGTCGAGGATCGAGCAGTCAGGCAGTCAGTCGGGGGACCTGAAGTGAGGCGTCCGGATCGAGAATGCATCACGACTTCGACCTCAGTCGGAGGCCGTCAGACGGGACGTGCGACGGGAAGAGTCCGAGAAAACGCAGCAGTCGGCCGACGGGAATCGAGGAGGGCGGAGCGAATCCGGGAGAAGACAACGACAGCCGGCCGTCGTCAGTCGGAGAGTGCGGAGTGGACCCGAAAGGAGGAGCTTCGAGACCAGGCGTCGACGCCCACCCAGTGCCGGAGCAGTCCCAAGTTGCCAGCCGAGAGAAGACAGCACCTCAAGCCAGATAAGTAGTCATCCAGCAAGTGTGAAGAATCTTGCCTCCCCTCCTCTCCACGATGCGAATCGCCGCGCCAAACAATACGGAGCCGACGTATAAAAGGGAAGGGGAGTGTTGTCTCGTGTGTACATGTACGAGTGGCCCTGTTAAGCGTTAATAAAACTGATTTATT
>NQII01001614.1:384491-404189 GCA_002778355.1 Clitarchus hookeri
TTATCTACTGTTTCGCACCCCTAACCACGAAATCACCTCACCCCAACCCTCCCACACGCCCGACCCACAATCCACTCTCCCAGCAGCTGAACATCTGCGCGGGCGCCCATTGAATTGCAAATGTCCGGCGGAAGCTGGTGCAAACTGCACGCCCCCTCCCCCCTTCCCAATCCAACCTTCCGCGATCTCCCCTCAGACAATCCTGACGCCACTTCTGGTAGACGATGCGTTCGCTTCGCGTGCAAGTCGTAGGCATGTTCTAGGCAGGAGCCTCCAGCGGAAAGCAAGCACGGAATAGTTGTTAGGCAGTTGCACAGGAACGTTTTGTCTTCCTTTTCTAACCCCTTGATTCATAATATGCCATCAAACAGAACCAAACGTCGGTGTAGCGCATTTACTAAATGTAACTGGTTTCCTNCCCCTTGATTCATAATATGCCATCAAACAGAACCAAACGTCGGTGTAGCGCATTTACTAAATGTAACTGGTTTCCTGCCCTGTTTGTTCTTGGCGATAATTACTCAGCGTGTGGCGCCGTATTACAGCCAGCATGAGTTTACTCTCGAGTGCACGATGTGTTGCCTACCCACCAGGCTATAGTATTGCTACAACTGATACCTTTGTGTGTGTTTTAAACGAAAGCGGTGGTTCTTAGAGAGTAACGAGAGTGTCTTTTTGACTAATTACGACGAACTNCCCCTTGATTCATAATATGCCATCAAACAGAACCAAACGTCGGTGTAGCGCATTTACTAAATGTAACTGGTTTCCCTGCCCTGTTTGTTCTTGGCGATAATTACTCAGCGTGTGGCGCCGTATTACAGCCAGCATGAGTTTACTCTCGAGTGCACGATGTGTTGCCTACCCACCAGGCTATAGTATTGCTACAACATTTGTGTGTGTTTTAAACGAAAGCGGTGGTTCTTAGAGAGTAACGAGAGTGTCTTTTTGACTAATTACGACTAACTNTTTGTGTGTGTTTTAAACGAAAGCGGTGGTTCTTAGAGAGTAACGAGAGTGTCTTTTTGACTAATTACGACTAACTGCTTAATACAATGGCATCAAAAAGGTTTAAACGTTGTATGGAGGTAAGCACGACGTAACATACCTTCATTTTATCTAAGACCTTGTTTTAATTAATGCGTATACGAAATTTTGTTTCTCAAATGCAAGTATAATTTTCATAATATCCCACATAATATGGTTTTAGGACGCCACCTTTAAGGGCTTCAACAGTTATTATTATTTGAAATGGAACACGGGGCTCATATGTTAAATTTCTTGTTTTCATGTCAGCAATTTCCTGGCAAAGTTTGGCCACATGTTTCCCAAACACGATATATATATATACACATATATGTATATATTAATAGACAATATATATATATATATATGACATTTTCCCAGCTACACATAACTAGCGCATGAATAAAATTATGTTGTCCGTGGAAACGCCAATTCACGTATTGCGGAAGGGTACTAATTCGGGGAGGAAAGTAGATACTAAGCGGAGCTTTCAAAAGTGCTCCATTTACCGTAAACAGCCTGTAGTAAATTTACTGTAGCCTAAGTACCGTGAATTCACACAAAATTGTGAGGAATTCACGGGAAGTGCGTTACTGATATAACGGACTGCCGATGCATTTACAAAGATTCCTCGATTAATTTTTAAATATGTAGTTACTTTTCCATTATTCCAAGGAAATTTTTTCCTAACGGTGTTATGCACTGTTGAACTAAATGTTTGGTTAATCGGGTAAGACTGTTCGGGTATAGAGTCAACGTAACGTCATTCTCATTTGGTTATATTGACATTATAATGATTCTTGTCCTTTAAAAGGGGCAGTTTGACTGGTTAAGTTGTTCCAACCGGGTTCCAACATGACGTCAGAGGTACGCGCCTAATAGGGGACTTGTCTGTATTTGTCAGACCACCATTCGGATCACTGGAACAATTGACAATTAACTGGATATGTCATAATAAAAAAGTCTTGTTTTCAGGAAACTGAAAACATTTCTTTGTATATAGTCAAAGAATCATGCATAGTTTCAACCAATCATCCCGTTTTCAAGCACGTTTCTTTATAACTCGTGAATCTATTAAAAGTTGTTATAAGGACAAAGATTCCCAAATTAAAAGAAAGGGGAATATTTATGATTGGAAACACCACTGGACTTTTTCTTGTGTCAGAATTGCATCCGTAGTGTTTTAAGAGAATTCCATGAAACACGGGACAAGGCAGCCTTCGCTTCCCGTCTCCGTTAGAATGTCAAATTTTTTTTTGCGGTCCGTTGACGTCATAAAGAACACGCTACGTATAATGATGACTACCGTTATTTATTTTCAGCGACGAGAGACGACGTTGTATCCAGGTTGTTGAAAGGACGCCACGCCTTTCCTCTTATTTGTAAATCTGCTTCCAGAAGCGCGAACTGTTTGTAACGAGGGAGAAGATGCACCAGCATAAATGCTTTCATATTCATGGCGTTCAAACATTCGAGGCTGAGGTGCGACGTGTTTGGAGTTTGAAAATATTCACATATTCGCGAAATTGTCTGACGAAAGGTAATGTTACCTTAAAAACCGAGAATTCACTCCTTCAGAATGACGTAACATTAACAGTAACAAGTAACGAAGCTGAGCTGCTGTAACAGATTAAGTATACCGTCAGACGTCAAGAAATGGTGGGTATATTTGTCGTACAGTAAAAATGTTCAAAAAGGATTTTTTTTTTAATTTTGGCAAAAAGATTAAAGTACAATACCAGGTCTGTTAGTGTAATAGAAATATAAAAATATACAGTAGTTAGAGTTTCAATATATTAGGTTAACTCCCACGAATTCTTTTATTGCATTGCATTAAATATTGGGTAGAACAGTTTTCCTCTATCTGAATACTGCACCATACATCTGCGAAATGCTTGAATTACCCATGAATTTGTTGCAGTTGATTAGCTTTACATGCTTTTTCGTACGTCGTAGTCTTTAAGAAAGACCCTGGATTATGAATAAACGTTTGAAAATTTCACATCACAATCGAGTTTTCAACATCTTGTGCCCATATTATCTAGCTGAGTTACTTTGCTACCCCTGACAGCCTGCATTTGTTGGCGAATGTAATGGTTTCAGAAATGTTCTGCGCCCGTTTCAAGCAAATATCCCCGTAAAAGTACAGGATATTTCGCTTCTCACTGAAAAGTGCACTGGCTTTACTTTATGCAAGAGAAAAAAATATTTTACATATAAAATGTTTGAAAGGATTATTTCACAATCACCAGTGTGTGATTTACAATGACTTGAAGTAAGTTCCACGCTCCGGATCGCACTATATCTCACTTATCTCCTATACTGATAATACGCTGGGTACTTATCGAAAAGGAGGGTAAAAACAGAGCTACTAGTAAGTTAATTACACCTTATAGGAAGAATTATTTTAAAGCTAGAGTTTTTATGGCATATTTTCCTAAAAGTTATTTTTCTCCAGATGCTGTAGCAAACAATACTCCGTATGCCGTAAAACATTTCCCTTCAAAAATTGACTACATTTTAATATATGAAAGCTTTACTTTGCTTACATCCTCTATGCAATACATAATTCAGCTTTTAGGTGGCGCTTTCGCAGAAAACCGTAACTTAGAACGTCCAGAGTACACTAATGAAGTACTTCTGACAGCAACGATCAAAATTAATGTCCTGTGACTTCGCAGATTACCCGAAAAGAATTGCCGGTAGTATAAAAATGTCGGTGAGAAAATGCTATGTGACCCTATACTTCCGAGTGTTCAGTGACTGAGCTAAAAATATATTTATTATTTATCTCTGTTTACTATCTTTAAAATATCGCAGAGTAGTTTCAGTCAAACGAATAAACGAAAGTTATTAAATTAATGAGTAAAAATATTTTATTAATTTATTTAAATAATCCGCGTGGTTGCAACTTATCTAAGTTTTCAAAATACTCTTCGGATTTAGAGACAGTTTCGCGTTTAAGTGGAAAAAAAAACTACACACAATCTTAACACCACGCTCATTATCATCTGAAAGACAAATAGGAAACGAATTACATAATCGACATATTCTGAACTCGCACTTAACGGGGTGGGTTTTCGGTGATAGAACCCAAAAAATAATCGCTGCATGAGTAGCTTGTTGAGGAAATAGCGGACGATTAAGTAAACAAAAATACTGTGTACAAGCTTGCAAAGTTTCGGGTAAATTAATCTTATGTTGAGCTACTCAACAAATTATTCACCCAAAAATAGGCTATTTATTTAATTATCTGAAACTTAGTTGGACGCCACGTCATAGTATTAAAATAATGGCTGGAATCTACTTGCAAATATACTTGCATACACACACATACTTGCAAAATAACAAACGAAATGTGAAACAAGCAGCATTACAAAAATATCACGTGTTTGTTACTGGTTTTGTTCCAATCTCGGTGAAATCATTTTTTAAACACGAAAGTCATAGACACTGTTGTTTGTGAAAATTGCAACACCCAGAAAGAATGGCCTGAATGAATCCCAACTCGGAGGATGTGTAGAACAGTGCACCAGAAATAAGTGATTACGATTACAGATAGATGGCGCACGCGTTGGACAAGCAGTGCCCTCTCTTGTGTGACCGGAAAGGTCAGTGTTACGCCAAGCTCAGTCAGTGCAGAGCCGTCAAACGAAGTGAAAGCAAGCCCCAGTAGGCCTCATCGACGTCAAAGAGCGCCATATCAGCGCGTCAGTGAGTTCGAAAGGTGCAGAATGATCGGTCTTCGGGAAACGGGGTTGGCATGCCATAACATTTCGGCTCATGCGCGGCATGCTGCTACAACAGTGAAGCGTGTGTGGAACCAGTGGATAGAAGAGGGTCGTACGCAGCGACGAGCAGGAACCAGACCACGCAATGTGACTACAGCACGGGGTGACCGCCATATTGTCCGCATGACCGTGACGGACCGTCCAGCCTCGTCCACAGTGTTGGCTCGACACTGGAGCACTGCAACGGGTGTGGACCTGTCTGCATCGACGGTTCGACATCGTCTGCTGCGGGCTGGACTGGTGGCACGCATGCTATTGCGTCGGCTTCCATTGTCCAGAAACCACACACGCCGCAGACTGCAATGGGCACGTGAACGCCGTCGCTGGCGTGCTGAGTGGCAAAATGTAGTGATTTCGGGCGAGTTCCGTTTCAACCCGTCCTACAGTGATGGCCGCATACGTATTAGACGCTACCGTAGTGACCGCAATCTGGCAGCCTGCATTGTGGAGCGGCATAACTGTCAAACGTCAAGTGTGATGGTTTGGGGCGCCATTGGATACAACATGTGATCTCGACTCCTACGTATTGAGGGCAATCTGAACAGCAACCGCTACATCAGGGAGGTTTTAGAGCCCGAGGTACTGCCCCTTCCTCAGGCGACACCACGTGCCATATTTCAGCAGGACAATGCCCGGCCACATGTGGCGAGGAATGTGCAAGCCTTCTTCAATGAACGACCACTGCTTCCCTGGCCTGCACGTTCGCCTGAAATGTCACCCATAGAGCATGTCTAGGATATGGTTGGTCGGCGACTTGTTCGTCACGGTCCTCCAGCAACCACTGTTGATGCTTTGTGGACTCGAATACAAACCGAGTGGATGGAGATTCCCCAGGAACATCCAGGTCCTCTTTGATTCCATGCCACGATGTTTAGGGACTCTGTCTGATTGCAGCACGTGGGACTTCACACCATACTGAATTCTCAATCTCAGAGATCATGTACAGTTCTGTACTCCTAANTCTCAGAGATCATGTACAGTTCTGTACTCCTAATCAATTGGGCATTGTCATGTACCTAATCTGTGGTGTTTATTTTAATCACATGTATCTTTTTCTGTGTTGCATTTTTTTTTAAAAACGTTAGTGTAATTATGTAAGAGCGTTTCCTTATGTACTTTTACACCTTGGTTTTCGACGGAAACAATGAGAANTGATTCCATGCCACGATGTTTAGGGACTCTGTCTGATTGCAGCACGTGGGACTTCACACCATACTGAATTCTCAAGCTCAGAGATCATGTACAGTTCTGTACTCCTAATGAATTGGACATTGTCATGTACCTAATCTGTGGTGCTTATTTTAATCACATGTATCTTTTTCTGTGTTGCATTTTTTTTTTAAAACGTTAGTGTAATTATGTAAGAGCGTTTCCTTATGTACTTCTACACCTTGGTTTTCGACGGAAACAATGAGAANAAAACGTTAGTGTAATTATGTAAGAGCGTTTCCTTATGTACTTCTACACCTTGGTTTTCGACGGAAACAATGAGAATGCATGAATAGATCACCATTTTGCTTAACGTAGAAAGATAAAGGAAGTTTCCCCTCTTAAAAGTTTTTCCTTTTTTTCGTTTTTAGCACGTGAGTGAATTTTCCCTCCCACTCCCCCTCCCACACTCAATAAAATTCTCCCAACTACTTAAACAAATACCGCCGCTTTGATCCTGGCACTTTCCAGCGGATTCTCAACGCTGCGAGGTGAACTTCGTCGACAAGAATTTCACGGACAGCGAAGCCGTTCCGGTCCAGGTGGCCCAGCTTCCCGGAATGACTCCCCTGGAATTCCTTCCCAGCATCTCCTCCGTCCCACTCCGTCGTGGCCCACTTTACATTCTCATGAATTATTTATTTTCAATTCTGACTCCTGCTTCCTCGCTTAAGAAAAAAAAATTTCCTTCATTATACCAGCCGGCTGAGTCCGAGTCGCTAGGAGAAACTTTAATTCCCTTAAGCGTATTGCGGCGACAAAGTAACGGGTCACACCTGCCTGAGGCTCTAATACTCCAGTCGTGGCATTCCCTCTCTGGAGCCAGGGAGTTTACCACTTCGGGGACGGGGATTCTCTCGGAGCAATTTACGCGATTATTGGGGGACCGACCCCGTGGCGCATTACGTGACTAACATCGCAGCTGTAGTTTGCTACACGGTTCACTATATACACAGGATGATTCTAAAATAATGGGACAAACATTGAGGGGTGGTAGAGCTCACTAAAACAAACAATTATTGTANGGATGATTCTAAAATAATGGGACAAACATTGAGGGGTGGTAGAGCTCACTAAAACAAACAATTATTGTATAGGAAAATATGGGCGGGGGTGACGCTTTGAGGCACAAACACAAAAATAGCACATTAAATGCAACACGTTGTTTATTTACAACGTCGCCGCTAAATACCTTTTTACAGCAATGTTTATAATAATTGCTCAAAATTGCTACCACCGACAGTAATGCAAGCTTGGTAGCATCAGTGGAGTGATGCTGATGCAGCAAGTCACTGGCGCACGTTTGACTGCCCTCAACTATCGCCACCATTGGCAGCCAATCACGCCATATGTAGAGGTTGCCAAGCATGCGTGACTGTTGGTGGATGCATTTCCAGCAACGGTTTTAACATTTTCTGTACGGAATCACTCGTTAAGTATGCTGCTAATGAACATTCTATGTTTCCGTTAATGTGTTATGCTTTTGTGTTTGTGCCTCAACGCGTCACTTCCGCCCATATATTCCTATACAATAATTGTTTGTTTTAGTGAGCTCTACCACCCCTCAATGTTTGTCCCATGATTTTAGAATCATCCTGTATATATATATATATATATTTTTAAATACAAGCTCAGTGTCTTCTTCAGTTCGTTGTGTAATTTGAACAAAAATTGCTCTGAACATAATCATGTCTCGTAAGTAAACAGAAGAGGTGGAACGCCGTGGCGGTTCCTTTGATCTGGGCGTACCCATTCGCTGGTCCGCCAGGGTAGGCCTCGTGTCGGGTTGGCTACTGTGCGTTGCGGAACGTCCCCCATTGGCCTGGGCTGTTGGCTGGCAGGTACGTCACCGAGCGCTGATTGGCGTGCGGCGTCCAAGAGGTAGACGGCCAGTGCTTCCAGCAATTTGCTTACGTGCGAGTCTGGAGTTTGCAGTACGGGCGGATGTTTCACTTCGTACGTATTCACGAGGTCTCTACCTACCAAACGTGCCAAGATCATCACTTGTTAATGATATCCACCATCACAAAACATTTTTTTAAATTGTATATTTAGGGATTTGGTTTTACGTCTTCAGTCATCGAATGTTCCGTGGGTACTGGTGGTGGTGGTGTAGGTGCAGCCTTTTGAACAAGACATCGTGAGTTCAGTCTACCCAACTACTTTCTGAAAAATACTGCACGATACGCAAATATATTTATACATATAACACGGGAACGTTAAGTTTTACACTCGTCGTTTGACAACCTCCAGATTTACGAAATAACTAACCTACTAAATAACCATTATGTTGCCCAAATTCAACAAGAAATGTTGTTTTATAGTAATGCAAGGAGTAAGCATCTTTAAACTTTGTTATATTGGTAATTTGTTCTGTTGTAGTGCTAAGACTTATATTAAATACTCTGTATTGTCACGCACTTAGGACTAGCTTTATTTTAAGTATTTAATCGATTGATTTTTTCGTTCCCTTTTACAACATGAAACTAAATACTAAGTTCCTAACACAGCCAGTTCCTAACTACATACTAAGTTCCTGCACAGTTATAGATATTATATCAAGCCCGCAGCCACGTAGTTTAAATGGCGAATCAGTGTTAATGAAATTCCTTCTCAGTCCATCAATTTTACAGATAACTGTTTTTAAAACAAATGCATTCAACGAAAATTTATTAGAGAATACTACCACGTTAAGAAATTTCTAAAAAGTTTATTAATTCTTTTTTTTTCTGTTGAATGTGAATTGAATGTCAAATTTTAGAAATACAGTAGACTCCCGATTATCCGAGCCCCGGTCAACCGAGCCTCCGGGTTAACCGAGCTAGTCATCGGAAGATACAAAATAAAAATAATGCTCTCAAAAGCAGGACAATTAGGATGAGAAGCGATGTTTCTTTGTTTGACGTGCAAGGTTGAGAAATCGGCTATTGCTAGGTGCCATATGTTTCCTGTATTGGCTGTTGTTAGGTCGAGCTGTCATTTCGTGCGAATTTGAAGGGAACTAATTCTAGGAATGCTGGCCCACCCGAATCGTCGGGTTTACTGGGAACTGCTCATATTGTCCCAGGCATCTGGCGCTGTCAGTTGCCTCTGTGCTCTCCGTAAAGGTGGTTGTGTTAGTGATTTTAACATCTGTGCTTTTATTGATTTCTTTGTTTCATTATGAGTGGAAAACGGAAGAGAGTTGTAGTTTCTCTTGAAACAAAATGTAGTGCATTGAAACGGTTAGACAGTGGCGAAGCAATTAAAAAGGTGGCTGCTGAGTTGGGAGTTGGGGAAGTGACTGTTGGGGACTGGAGACGTATGGCCTTTCTTTAGCTTTTGAAACAGTTGTTTAGTGTGAGTGGTGGCAGTGGCTTGAGTCGAAAGACTTTGAAGAGGGGCGACTATGAGCAGACGTCTGAAGCTCTTTTTTTTGTGGTTTTCACAGCTTCGACCCTACCCATCAGGACACTGTGGCCCAATGCTTCAAGCTAAGGCGCTCGAGTTCCACAAGAACTTTAAAGACGGCAATGAAAAATTCACTGCAAGAGATGGTTGGCTGGACAGGTGGAAAATCTTTATACCGTATTCTGTCGACTTGTAATCACCCCTTTTTAACAGCCGTGACTCGTCTGAAATTGCGGAATTCAAGAAAAAAATGGAAGAAATCATTTTTGAGGAGGGATTAACCTCAGATCAAATCTTTAACTCGGATGAAACTGGTCTTAACTTTCGAATGCTACCTTCAAAAACCTTAGCAGCAAAATCTGAAAAAACTGCTCCCGGATTTAAAAAGAGTAAAGAGAGAGTCACAATTCTGGCTACCTGCAATTCTTCGGGTTCTTTGAAACTAAAGCCTCTGCTTATTGGAAAGTCTAAGAACCCAAGGGCCTTTAAAAATATAAAAGTCAATTGTCTGCCAACAATGTACCGCAACCAAAGAAATGCATGGATGGAAAGCAAGATTTTTAGTGACTGGTTTTTCAATGAATTTGTTCCTGTCACTGAAGCATTTTTGAAAAAAAAAAAGCTCCCCAGGAAAGCTATTTTATTACTAGACAATGCGCCATGTCACCCAGATGCCCAAGAGCTGTGCAGTGGTGATATTAAAACGATATTTCTACCCCCTAATGTGACATCGCTCATTCAACCTCTAGACCAAGGAGTTCTCGAAACGATGAAGAGAATTTACTGTCGAAGGCTTCTCCAGATGTTGATTACAAAATTAGATGACGGAATGACTGTCAAGGAAGCCTTAAAGCAAGTCACAATGAAAGATGTTGCGTACTGGATTGAGGTAAAACCTACCACCATTCAAAAGTCCTGGAAAAATTTATTTGGCTTAGATGGACAACCCAAACAAGTGCCAGAACAGGAGAATGTGAACGAACTAGTTGAACTGGCCAATGAGCTACCTGTTGAAAATCAAATCAACAGCGACGACATTCATGATTGGTGCAGTGCAGATGTCCAGATGGAGATTACCGATGAGGAAATTATCGATATGGTTACCAATCCTTGATGCGCATGCGGAAATAATTTAAAAACTTGTTTTGGCTATTTTTCAAATCACTGTACGCTGTCTACAATGCACCCTTTAATAGGCGTAAGCTGACTAAGGACTAACGTTTCCTGTTAGTTATTTCTGTATTTTTACTTACTGTATAAGCCAATATCAGAGGCTTATTTTTGTAGGCCTACATAGCAGCTGATATCGTTAGCTGTGTAATGAGCGACAGCGTTAGTTAGCTGCCGTAGTGTCGCTTGTATANGTTTTTACATTCTTAACATTTTTTTCATGTTTTTAACACAATAATACCTAACCTCCGTATTATCCGAGTTTTACCGTATCCGAGGTGATCTCGGTCCCAATTACCTCGGATAATCGGGAGTCTACTGTAATACATATTAAACATACAGACTGACAAGATTTCTTCAAATGCCAGGATTTCATAAGAAATGTTACGTAGAGCATTTTTTGTTTGAGGCGGTTATCTGTAAAATTGATGCATTTAGAAGGCATTTGTTTGATATTGATTTTCCCTTTAAACCCCTTAGGTATTCTGCGTCTCGATGGAGGGAAACGCGAAACTGTCACTAGCACGAGAATTTTACTATTACTTCGATCTTCACATCAATTTAAGAGCAAACAAGAGTAAACCGATTTAAGTGGAATCTGTGCACATATTGACTTCTAAATAAACAACGATTTATAACTAATTTTATAACATTCTGAAGCTTTCAATGGTGTTGCATAGAAATACCCTAATATGATTTATTTTTGCATTCTAAGACAAAGCTCGCACAGATAAATATACGTGGTTCCTCACGTTTTTATAAGGCCCTTGCATTAACAGAACATCTCATTAACTACATATAAACTTCGTGGATAAAAAATAACTTTTGTAGATTTCTTAATAAAAACTCTGAAATCTTACAGGACTATTTAATTTATTTCCCCCCTCTAGGTACTCACAAATAATTAAAAAGTTTGACGGGCAACACTCAATTATTAAAAATTTGTGGCTCATTTATATAATATAATTATAGTCTGCGGTTTCTTCAAACGTTTTGAATCAAACCTTTAAATGACATGTCAGGTTGTTTCCTAAGTTTGCCATGTATTACAAGCGTTTTATACTCATGATAAAATAAAAGTACCATATTTTTGGTTAAATTAAACATTTACTTATATATTTTCCATAAATTATAATATTTCATTTATATTTGATATTAACAAAGCAGAAAGAAAATATGTGTGTTGGTAATGACTAGTAAGAAATAGTTCTTATGCAAAATATTATTAGACTGAGTGCGCAGGAATACTGTGCGCTGTCCCTATGGTGTAATTTTCTAGACTCCGTTAAATTTTGATTGCACGAGGCGAATGAATATCCGGAAGTAGAACTTTATCAGGTATTTCAGAAAAGTTGGAAGTGACCGTGAATTGACTACAGTAGCCTTATTTGCGTGAAGATGTGAAACAATTGACCAACATATAATTTTATTACAGGCTTTACGCTGCAGTATCTTAGAGTGGACGTTAAAGAACGCAACTGTTTCCAAAAGAATTACGATGAATTGCTGACGTAATATTTCATCCGCGGGCCAGTCTGAGAAGTCTGGCGGCCAAACGTGGCCAACGGCCGCTAATTGAACAGCCCTGAGAGAACACTTCAATAAACACGCAATGAACGCGGCGTTCCGTTGGAAGAAAGCCAGATAACAATGAACGCTGCGCAATACAATGTGACGCGACAACACCCGGGACCTGGCTATCTCAAGACGCTGAGGAATTTAGGTTTCAAAAATTTTTGTGAGCATATAAACACCTGTAGTCCATTCACGGTTACTCCCAACTTTTCTGAGCTAAAATTCTGCTTCCAGGATATTCCTCCGCCTCATACTAGCAATGCTTAGCCGAGTCTAGAAAATTACACCAAACAGGATACGCACCGCATTAATACGCACTCAGTGTAATAATGTTTTGCATAAGAACTATTTCTTACTAGGCATTAGCAACAACCCTATTTTTTCACTGTTTTTATTAATGTTAATTATAAATGAAATACTATCTTATATATATATATATATAAACCTTGTGTCCGTTTGTTCGGACGCGTGTAACTTCCGAAAAAATCAACCGATATTCATTCTGTTTGTTTTATAAACCTTCCTTTCGCTCCCACGAGTGTTTGTACACCTTTATGTTTTATCTGTATTACCTGCAAAGGTACTAATATATGCAAAAAGTTCATTTTTACCATGCTTTCGCGTCAGGAAGCACCTTAGTCAACAATGCAACGTCAACAATGTAAAGTCCCAACCTAGCAACATATCTATCTATATAAAGACAATATATAAATATATCGATACTTATCGATATAACGATATATCGTTACTTATAAGTACGTCAATGCTCGATATAACGATACTAATATATATATGTCAATACTTATCAACAAGCGAACATGTTATATACAAATCTGTGGATGTAACATTACACGAAAATGAAGCGGTAAATTATCCGCCATAATTTCTAAATTCGCTTGATGTTCCAGGATTGCCTCCACATATATTAAATCTGAAAATAGGAGTGCCAGTCATTTTACTTCGTAACATCAATCCACCAAAACTTTGCAACGGCACACCCTTTGCAATAAAAAAATGATGGGCAATACTATAGAAGCTACCATCTTGAAAGGTGCTTTCAAAGGAGAAGATGTGCTTCTTCCCAGAATTCCATTTATTCCATCAGAAATTCCCTTTCACTTTAAAAGAACACAGTTTCCAGTCAGATTGGCATTTGCAATGACAATAAATAAAGCTCAAGGGCAGTCATTGCAAACGTGCGGAATAGATTTAGAAACAGAATGTTTTTCGCACTGCCAATTGTATGTGTCGTGTTCTAGAGTAGGAAAACCACACGACTTATTCATACGCGCGGAAGATGGCAAAAATAAATTGTATACAAACAAGTACTTCAATAATACATATTTTGAAAAAACGTATACTTTTTTCAATTAATTTCAAAGAAATGAGTAGAACCAAAGAGTCTTTTATGCCACAGCAACGCGTGGCAGGGTTAGCTAATAATTTATATACAAAATGTAAATAAAAGTTAAGTTTAACCAGAAATAAGGTTCTGTTATGTTAACCGACATGTATACAACGCATGTGATACGTGAAAACAACGAAACACGTAATACATGGGGTGAATTTTCAAAGGTTTGTTTCAAAAAGGGCTAAGAAACCGCGAATAGACTACAAGAAGGAATGGATCCCGTTTTGCCAATTCCTATACGTAAATATTTGTTTCACGTCCCGATTACTCTATGCAATACATTTTACATCAACGTTATTCTGCGGGGCTGCCAATATTTTTGGTGTGGGTCGCAATGCATTAGTGGGATGCCCACGTGTAAAAAAATGTTATTGTTCTTTGAAAGGTTGAATAATTATTAACGCTAAGAAATTTTTTGTTAGCATAATTGACGTGGGCGATGAATTTATATTATGTTACGATACCGGAAGTAACTTAAAAGCATTTCCAAAATATTTACCACATTGGCTATCTACTGTGAATCAATATCTAAGAGGTATTGTGATTAAGTTCATATTTGACCACCTAGATCCGTAGGCATAAAATAAAATCTCATTATTATATCTGCAGGCTGTATCCAGGGCGATGTTACAAACTTTCAGGGATGATGGAGAACTCCCCAGCATCCATCTGAGATAGGCAGTCCTCGACCGGAAACGCCTCCTTCGAACGTCACAGCCAAAACAGTGTTTATAGCCCATTCGTGGTTTCTTCACACTTTTTTAATCAAACCTTTGAAAAATCACCCCATGTATTACGTGATTAGATATTTCCTAAATATGCCATATATGACGAGCGTTTTATACTACTGTTCACACGGCAGTATCTTATTTATAGTTAAATTAAATCTTTGCCTGTATTTTAATTATAAGTTTCAATATTTAATTTATAATAAATATGAATAAAATCAGTGCGAAAACATGTGTGTTTGTAGCGCCTGGAAATAAATAGTTCTCATGCAAAATATCATTACAACTGAGTGCGCACGAATTCGGTTCGTTGTCCTTTGGTGTAATTTTTTAGACTTAGTTAAGCTTATTTTGCACGAGGCGGAGGAATATCCTGGAAGTAGAACTTAAGCAGGGCTTCAGAAAAGTGTGAAGTAACCGTGAATGGATTATAGATGCCTATTCCAGTGGGATACGACCACGATTGAGGGGTTGTGGAATACCGCACAACGTGTGTCACAAGGTAGAGTACCTACATTATTTTTTAAGCCAGCAAACCAGGATGCACATCCTTGCCCGAGCTGGGAATGGATCTCGGTGCCCGGAGGGTGGCAGTTGAGCATGCTAACCCGGATGCCATGAGTCGGCCAACGTGTCCTGTAGGCGCGCTGCAGCACGAGGGCTGTAGAACGCACGCTCCACTAATGCACAGTGTAGATGGCATACTGTGCGTTGACGTGGTGGGTCCTCGGGCACGAGACCGGGCGGAATCCAGCGCGACTGTGTTCGGCGTTCCAACACTCTGTTGGTTGTCACAACGGAGGCGTTTCCGTTCCGGGTTTCCATATCTCAGATGGATGCTGGTGGCATTCTGCATTATCCCTGAAAGTTTGTAACATCGCCCTGGGTACAGTCCGTAGATAGAATAACATGATTTTCTTTTATGCCGATGGATCTAGGTGGTCAAATGTGAATTTGATCACAATACCACTTAGATATTTCGACAATAAAGAGCCAATGAAGTACATATTTTGGAAATGCTTTTAATTAACTTCCAGTATCGTAACAGAATATAAATTCATCACTCTCGTCAATTATGCTTATAAGAAATCTCTAAACCTTGTTAATTATTCAGCCGTTCCGAGAACAATAACAATTTTTTCATACGTGGACATCCTACTAATGCACTGCGACCCACACCAAAAAATAATCGCAGCCCCGTAGAATAACGTGCATGTAAAATTTGTTGCATAGAGTAATCGTGACCTGAAACAAATATTTACGTATAGGAATTGGCAAAACGGGACACATTCCTTCTTGTAGTCTACATAGGACGACTCCCTTATAGCTTATTTTTAATGTCTGCTAATGTTTGCAGATATCAAAGTGTTTACTCGTTGTCATATTAAAAACGTTGAAATGCGTGCAGTTTCTGGAAGGTTCAGATAACTGCGAAAAAAGTATTAATAGGGTATTTTGCTTTAGCCATATATTCTTGGGAAGAAAAAGAGCTCATAAAAGGGCATATTTTATTGTAAGAGGAAAGTCAAAGAAGTAAAAAGTCCTAGGCAGAACTCTGGATTTACCTCCCCAAGGAATGACTTAAAAATTCCTTTTGTGCTTTCAGACCAACTTTAATTTATATACTGCTCCTTTCGGACGTACCTCGCTTAATGCCACGGAAGGGCTTACAGAAATAGCCTGCATACAAACTTGTTCTTGTAAAGGTAATGTTTTTACCCAGAGCCTTCATATTGCAACTAATATGACAGAAGTCGTAATACAAAGGCCAGAATTACAAGTAAATGCCAAAGGTTAATTAAATCACGTTATCCATACATTAAATGCTTTTCTAGACAATTTTCAAGGGACATACTTAATCATAATTGACTGAATAGCTTACTGGCGGAAATTTGAATGGGATATAAATATAAAAAAAAGTGTAAATTCATTTTTGTATATCAGGTTTAGATGTTTACTTAATAAATAATATGCACAAGTTATTTTATAGGCCTACTTCCGTAAACGAAACTTTTCACTTAATTTTGTCTACAAATTCGAGTATTTATTTCATAGCCATTATTAATTCAAACAGAGAAAAGACGTATGTTTTGAATGGCTGGTAACAAACTGTTCTTACGTAAAATATTACTATGAGTTTCGTGATGTCGTTTGTAAAGTAAAAGTTTACGTACTTATTCAAGTTTTTCGTTAGCACTGACTGAAAAATATTTTGTATTTTTTATTCTTTACCCCGATCTCTATAACGTTTAGATAACACGTGCCGGAGGAATACGACACGAGCAGTATAAAAATCCAACACTGTAAAAAAAAATGTAAATTTACTCATACAAATTTGTGGGGTGTTTTACATTTCTGATGTGTAATTTGCAGAAATTATACACGAATGACAGAAGAGAAAAAATACACGAATATTACAGTTTATTTTCTGCTATATAGTAATTGTAATTTTAACACGATTCTATGTAAAATTAGCAGTGCACTGTACATTTTATTCTAATAATTTTCAGGATAAATGCAATTGAATTCAGAGTAAAAACACATTGATTTATGTAGGTGTAAAAACATAAACTTCGGTGGAGACACTGTAACCACACACATATGTGGAAAATTACACAAATGAGTTTTGCAGTGAACGTTAGCAGTGCTTGACGAACAGTTTGAAGTAACCGAGAACAGAATATACCTGGTTTGGCGTAAAACTGGCTATTCACTGGTACACTGCAGAGCCAAAAAAACTGGTATAGGCGTGCGCATGCAAATAACTGAGGTATGGAACCAATCAGAGTAACGCGATGCGGTCGGCAGCTAGATCGGTTACTGCTGCTACAATGGCAGGTTATCAAGATTTAAGTGAGTTTGAACATGGTATTATAGTCGGAGCACGAGAGATGGGACATAGAATCTCCGAGGTAGCGATAACATTTGGATGTTCGCGTACGACCATTTCACGAGTGTACCGTGAATATCGGGAATCCGGTAAAACATCACATCTTCGACATCACTGCGGCCGGAAAAAGATCGTGAAAGAACGGGACAAACGACGACTGACGAGAATCATTAAACGTGACAGACGTGCAACCCTTTCTCAAATTGGCGCAGATTGGATTTGTGGACTGCCCTGCAGGATTCATGGTGTGAATTGCCTCCTGCATACCTTCAGACATTAGTCGAGTCCACGCGACGTCATCTTGCGGCACTTCTGCGTGCTTGAAGGGCCCTACACGATATTAGGCAGGTGTACCAGTTTTTTTGGCTCTTCAGTGTACAACAGTCACGAGACTAGTAGCTGTGACTCGAGTATGTAGAACGTAGAAGGTGAGTGAGTGAGTCAAGAGATTTGGGTGGCTCTTAACAGCGAGGTCTTGAGAGCCGATGGGTGTGATTGAGGCGAGTATGGAGGAACGCCGGAATGAAAGGGTGGGGGAAACGGGAGATCCCCGAGAAAACCCGTCGACCAGCGGCATCGTTCGGCAGGATTCCCACATGCGAAAATCCGGGAGTGACCCGGCCGGGGATCGAACCAGGTTCGACTTGGTGGGAGGCTTAGAGGAAAAATGGGGTACAGCGCGTGTCCGAGGTGGGAAAAATAGTTCTCCGTTTCCCAACATCGGACTGCTGTTCTGCCAATGCGATTATCGTAAATTACGTGGATAAAATTTGAGGTTAGAACACTGCTTATGGAAACAAGTGCTTTGAGATGTTTGTACAGCTTCCCTAACCAATTTTTGATGCAACGCTCGCATCTGGAGGGAGGGAAACCACGTGACACTGCTGGCGCTATAGACACAAAACTGATAACATCGCTCTCTACAACCGCTCCTTCAAGCACCACGCCGCGAGACTGTCGTTTTTTTATCGATAGGTAATATGCACACGTGGAGCAGCTCTCGCCGAACCGTGCTCAGCCGCTGTCACTGCTGAACTGAACAACCTCACCCCTTCGTGCAGCGGCAATGGACTTTCCCGAATCGCCCAAAGCATTTTGGACTTTTGCGCTTCATTTTCTGATTTGGATTCAACTATATAGCCCATTCGCGGTTTCTTCCCACTTTTTGAATCAAACCTTTGAAAAATCACCCCATGTATGGCATTTTCCGTTGTTTTCTAAATGTGCGTAGTGCCACACGCGTTTTATACTTCTGTTAACATAGAAGTTACTTTTTTTTTGATAAATTGAAATGCTATTAATAAATTATCAATACAGTATTCTATTTCATGTGTATTGATATGAATAAAAACAGTACGAAAATAGGTGTGTTGGTAATACTTAGTAAGAAATAGATTTTATACAAAATGTTATTACTCTGAGTGCGCACGAACGAGGTGCGTTGTCCCTTTGGCGTAATTTTTCATACTCGGTTAAGCATTGTTTGGACGAAGAGGGGGAATATCTTGGTAGTAGAACTTTAAAATGTCTTCAGAAAATTAGGAAGTAACCTAGAATGGATTATAGAAGGGGCTGTTTCACTCTTATCTTCTTAAGTATTCTTAAGTACTGCCCCCTCGCCAGATATTCGTGACGCTCCTTAAGGTCGGTTCACAGGTCATTTCGTGTACGTAAAAGACGTCTGCATATAACTTTTACAAAAACGTATTGTTCATAGTGCACTGAAAAAAAAATACTTTGACGCTGCTAAAAAATGTTTCGTTGGTATATTCACAGCCAAATTATTTTGTGGTGAACGCCAAATTATTTACTTTTCACCACTAAACATGACGACCATGAACCGTTTCCTGAAAATACCTTCTTTAACTCTGATACGTACACGTTCATTGCGTATAATCCATTCGTGATTACTTCCAAATTTACTGCTTAACTACGTCTAGAAAATTACGCCAAAGGGACAACGCACCTCGTTCGTGCGCACTCAGAGTAATAACATTTTGTATAAAATCTATTTCTTACTAAGTATTACCAACACACCTATTTTCGTACTGTTTTTATTCATATCAATACACATGAAATAGAATACTGTATTGATAATTTATTAATAGCATTTCAATTTATCAAAAAAAAGTAACTTCTATGTTAACAGAAGTATAAAACGCGTGTGGCACTACGCACATTTATAAAACCATGGAAAATGCCATACATGGGGTGATTTTTCAAAGGTTTGATTCAAAAAGTGTGAAGAAACCGCGAATAGGCTATGCAGTTGAAAAAAAAAAATTTTTTGAGAGCTATTTCTTACAAGGCATTACCAACACGCCTATTTTATCTCTGTTTTCATGTATATAAATTGTAAATGAAATGTTGTAATTTAAAGACGAAATATAGTCAAAAGTTTAATTCAACCAATAATAATATACTTTCATACTAATAGAAGTATAAAAAGGTTTATGATGCATTGCCATACGAAGGAAACAACCAAACACGTAATACATGAAGAGCGGC
>NQII01001614.1:414758-429788 GCA_002778355.1 Clitarchus hookeri
GGGGGCAGCGTTCTCGTCGTGGTGCGTGTACCTATGGGAATATTTAAATGCAGACCCTTTTATATTATTAGTGAAAAGTCTATAGTAAGGTTTAGTGGAGAGCCCTTGAGTGGTTTTGTATGTATCTGACACTCATATGTTGAGATGCGTCGCTTTGGAAAAGCAGTTTTTAGCAATTTTGAAGTGCTCTGAAATGGTGTTTCTAATGTGCGTGACGTCATGAAAGCACTCAAAATATCTCATCTGAGGTGTGTGTTCTTTTCGTATATCAGCGCATTGGACGCACGGCTAACAGTTTCGTGGGAAAACGAGCGTTTCAAGCACACTGCAACGTGGTACAAGCTCCAGATAGGTGGGAGACTCAAGCTACCATTACTTGCAAGCGTTCCCTGGAATATCTCACATACATCAAACAATGTCGTCTAAAAGAAAATATATAAGGGGAGCCTTACTTTACGACGGAATTATTTACCTGATACGGCTGTACCACCAAGCTAAAACCAAACCACAATTATATTCAAAAACATGCAATTTTAACATTTTTTTCTGGTAATTAAATTGGTATTAAACGTTCTNACCAAACCACAATTATATTCAAAAACATGCAATTTTAACATTTTTTTCTGGTAATTAAATTGGTATTAAACGTTCCAATCCGTTGAGGACAAGTTGTGCTTTTCTACGTCAATTTTTATTTCTTAGAAGTATAAGCGTCGTGATTTTTCTCGTAGTTGTAACAATTATTTGCGAGTTATAACAGTTACGAAGGCTTCGTTTTTCTCGAGGAATATTCGTTCAGAAATATTTAACAACTCAACCAAGTTTAAGCGTTTACTTTTGAAACCAATCTCTGAAAGCAAATTCGCTGTCGTGGAAACGAACATATTTTTGTATTATACAGTTGGCTACACATTAACAGAAAACTTTGCATAATTTAAAATCGTTAAATTTTCACAATTTCACGATATTCACATGACCAAACCAATAATATCCTAAATCAACACACACGGTAAAGTAAATTTTCACATAGTGCAGTAAAAATCAGAACTTTCGAAATCAGGTATGGAGAAACGAAGATGCGAAACTGAATTATTTAGATACGAAAAGAAAAAAGATGTTTCTTTGCTACAGATCAAGTATTCGTATTCTAAGTTCAAGTTTTCTCAAATAGACCTAACATTTAAAATGTTGACTTTCTACTCTTTGTTGACAGTCAATAACCTTTAATTCTGTCGGTGAGCTAATAGTGCCTAACCTATAATCACCTAGGATTTGAACATAGAACATATATAGTAATGAATTTATCTACGTGCGTTGGTCACGGAATTGTAACAATATGTTTCATGCCTCAAATCCTTTTTAACGCTCAAATAACGACAAAAGCACGCACGATAATAATTATCTGTTAATTACCTTTTACAAACGCAAGTTATATAAAAAGCACGCATCTAATTTTACGTGTGTCAATTTGCATATCGTTATATTTCCCTCTGAATATAAATCAGCTTTTGTGACCGAATGAAATATTATCAGTCGGGTGTTAATTTCGTTGATACTGACGGTCACGTGTTCAAAATTATGACGGCACTTATTTGTCATTCCGTGGCAATAAACACAATAATAAAAATTAATGTAGTTGATCTTTTAGTACAAAATACTGTTATAAGCGAATTTACAAAAAAAAAATCTTACGTTACGTTATGTACACTTACAATATTAGCAACTATGGCTACGCAAAAACAGTGCTATTAACTCGGAAACTCATTTGTCTGCAGATGGCCCCTAAAGGGCCATGCAAAGTATCTTCTAATGGTAGGAGAATTCCGCAAATTAAAATAGTCCCTTTTAACGTGGAGAGCGTACAAACATTATTGATTATAATTGACACAGTACAAGAATTTCCTACGGTTACATTCTAAGTCATAACTATAGAGACACGGAAGTTTGGCGGGATGATTCGGCAACAAGCTAGACTCAACAATCCTTTGTGTACTGGATTCGTAGTTAGTTCATTGACTGTTGCTCCAGCTTAACCCCAGACCAGAGAGCAAGATATTCAGTGCTTGTTTTCTTGCGGACTCGTTATTGCCTCAGACTCGCTCTGGAGGTGTCTGATAAAAACTGGGCCCAATTGGAAAATCTAGTCAAAATGTATACGTGGTTCAAGTCAAGCTTGTCCTGAAATTTATTAGTGGAATTTCAGCGCGTCTAGTCGAAACACAGATCTNGTATACGTGGTTCAAGTCAAGCTTGTCCTGAAATTTATTAGTGGAATTTCAGCGCGTCTAGTCGAAACACAGATCTGTGAACGTAAAAGTGTTTGTGTTGCTAAAACAACTTTATAAATTAAGTCATCCAATTGAAAAAAAAATTACCGCGCTAGCTTTATTTTAATAGCACTCTTACAAGAGGCACTAATAAGAGTTTGGGTAATTTAATTTGATCAACGGCGCACTCGCAGAGAAAGGGTAACCATCAGGATTTCCTCAATTACCAAGGCCCCTCCCCCCTCCACCTTCCTGAGAAAATTGAGTCGGATTCATCCCGGTGGACACGCACTGGGCGTTGCTCTGCCTTTTTCCTGCCGGATTGAAGCTGGAAAAGGTGCGCGGAAAAAGGGAGAAAGTGTGAGTTGGCGCCTGACGGAAGTGTAAGAACGAAGAATCAANGTGCGCGGAAAAAGGGAGAAAGTGTGAGTTGGCGCCTGACGGAAGTGTAAGAACGAAGAATCAAGAAGAAACTTGAATATTTATAGTAGTTAATTGAATACGAGAGTTAATATGGGATTTCAGTCATGGAACTCTTTATAACAAAACTGTTATAATTACTAGACACGACACGAGACAATATATTTATGAAGTTCACTGCAGTGCTGGAGGAAAACGTACGACGAAATGTTCAAACGCTCTTCAAAAATGTGAAATCATTAGAATTTTATAGCTGTTCTATGCAGTATCTCTTTGTTTCCGAAGTTACAGCGGCAATTTTCTAACGTACTGCACCTGCTTAAGGCACCCGTCTACCTGGCGCTTGAACTGCGTTGCAGTGTGTTCGAAATACACGTTTTTCAACGAAACTNCACCCGTCTACCTGGCGCTTGAACTGCGTTGCAGTGTGTTCGAAATACACGTTTTTCAACGAAACTATTAAGGGTGCGTCCAACGTGCTGATATACGAAAAGAACACACACTTCAGACGAGAGCTGTTAAGTACTTTCAAAATATCACGNCACCCGTCTACCTGGCGCTTGAACTGCGTTGCAGTGTGTTCGAAATACACGTTTTTCAACGAAACTATTAAGGGTACGTCCAACGTGCTGATATACGAAAAGAACACACACTTCAGACGAGAGCTGTTAAGTACTTTCAAAATATCACGTACGTTAGAAACATCAATTCAGAGTACTCCAAAACCGCTTAAAACCGCCTTTCCAAGGCGCTGTAGCTCAAAATGCACCCATCAGATACATACAAAACTACTATAGGGGCCTGCACTGAACCNGATACATACAAAACTACTATAGGCGCCTGCACTGAACCTTCCTAAAGACTTCCCACTAATAAAATAATATTGTCATCGCTGAAAGTCGCATAGGTACACGCAGTGTGACGAGAACACTGCACGCCAGTTCAGAGCCTTGCGCTTAGCGACGATGGCGTACTTGATGCGCGTGGCAGTGTCGCCCTTATCGCTCCCGCGCTTCTCGGCCTAAACGTGGGAAAAAGTTCCAGGTAGACGGGGGCCTTAAGGGAAGAGAATGCAAGGAAAAACGGTACGATTCCTGTGGTGTCTATTCAAGCATGTATATTTCACTGCTAACACTGTAACACTTTCGAAACGCAAGGTTTGCATAAAACATCCGGGTGGCTTGTTCAAATTTGAAAGTCGTATGCTTGCCATTGTCTTGAAGTAGTTCATTAAATACCAGCCGACAGAAACTACAATGCCTGTGAGATGTCACCGTGTCGTGAAACGCGACATAGAATGGCTATATTGTGAGCGCGCTATACATAAACGCAAGTTAATCTTGAATACTGGCTAGTCGCACAAGCATTAGTGAGCCAAATGGGGAGTAAATTATANCTGGCTAGTCGCACAAGCATTAGTGAGCCAAATTGGGAGTAAATTATAGACATTACTTATAGCATTTTAAAGCAATATTTTAAAAGTGTTGTGAAATAAGTCAAAATAATTTTTTTGGCAAAGTAGAATTGCAACTTATTGTGACAGAAGAATATATTAGAAACGAAATAATGTTAGCAAAGCTGCACATAATTGTCCCCTTCCCCTATCTTCGAGAAATTCAAAAATTTCTTCTAGTTAACAACACACGAAACTGCTTAAATTAATTTTGGTCTATCAGCAATTTTAAACTCCCCTTTAGTTAAATATTTTACCTCATAAGTTATATAGTACAATATTCCGCCACATGTGAAATTTAACATTGCCGTTAATCTAATAAGTAACATTAATTACTGATCAAGTTACGAAATGAAATGGTNTTAATTACTGATCAAGTTACGAAATGAAATGGTTTTGAAAACACATTAAATATTATAAACATTATATACAATTTATATGCATTATTTCCGCTTACATATAAGCAAAGGCACATATGCTTTAACACCACACACTAATTTTATATTATAAGTAATCAACCGAGAGAATCTAATGCGTTCGAAAAAAAGATATGGACTAGGGAAGCGGTCGCACAGGTAGCCAATGTAGTCTAGAATTGCACTCAAGTAGGTAAAGAGCAGCGAAGTGCAAAGTTTTACCAAATAATATCGTGTATTTTGCAGGTTTCTAGATATCACGTACTAGCAGAGAGTAATATCATTGGTTTCTGTGCGTGAGCTGCGACAGGAAGTACTCTACAATCGGCGACATGCTGCCTAATCACAGGCTCGCAGAACATGCTTCAGAGCTCGACGGCCCTCATTAGTCAGTTTCTTGGGCCTGCCTACCAGAGCGGAGGTTGGAGCCAGTCCTTCTGTAACTTTTCCTCTCGACGCGACGGGGATATCGCTAATANTTACCTCATAAGTTATATAGTACAATATTCCGCCACATGTGAAATTTAACATTGCCGTTAATCTAATAAGTAACACTAATTACTGATCAAGTTACGAAATGAAATGGTTTTGAAAACACATTTAATATTATAAACATTATATACAATTTATATGCATTATTTCCGCTTATATATAAGCAAAGGCACATATGCTTTAACACCACACACTAATTTTATATTATAAGTAATCAACCG
This sequence comes from Clitarchus hookeri, assembly GCA_002778355.1. Lineage (NCBI taxonomy): Eukaryota > Metazoa > Arthropoda > Insecta > Phasmatodea > Phasmatidae > Clitarchus > Clitarchus hookeri. The sequence continues at coordinate 420,028 of NQII01001614.1, forward strand.
AGAGAATCTAATGCGTTCGAAAAAAAGACATGGACTAGGGAAGCGGTCGCACAGGTAGCCAATGTAGTCTAGAATTGCACTCAAGTAGGTAAAGAGCAGCAAAGTGTAAAGTTTTACCAAATAATATCGTGTATTTTGCAGGTTTCTAGATATCACGTACTAGCAGAGAGTAATATCATTGGTTTCTGTGCGTGAGCTGCGACAGGAAGTACTCTACAACCGGCGACATGCTGCCTAATCACAGGCTCGCAGAACATGCTTCAGAGCTCGACGGTCCTCATTAGTCAGTTTCTTGGACCTGCCTACCAGAGCGGAGGTTGGAGCCAGTCCTTCTGTAACTTTTCCTCTCGACGCGACGGGGATATCGCTAATAGGTGACCGAGGCATGTTAGACTGCTGAGAATTATCCCTGACGGAATGCCCGAATTTACGGACGTGGTGTGACCGCTTCCCTAAGGTTGGTTGCTCAAACGCTCAGCCTTAATTATTGGCTGAAAGTGCAGATGGGAGGTGCCACGCAAGTTTTCAGCCAATGGCAGAAGTCAAACGAACACAACGTCTTGGTGTTTAGTCTGCCGACACGATACAATGCGAATTTTGCACGTCCCTAGTTATATAGTATATTCGCGGTTTCTTCAAATTTTTTGCACAAAACCTTTGTAGAATAATTAATTTTAAGGCATGCTTAGTAAAATATATTTTATAAGAATTTAGGGCAAAAAAAAAAAAAAGCAAGAATTTTTTTAAGTTCAGCAATTTTTTGAAATTGCAAAAACATTTCCTTGTACGATTTTGTAGACGGCTTGAAGTAACTTTTAGCACATTATTTCAGTGTGAATTGTCTCATTTGTGTACGTAAGCTATTTTACATTATTTGTAGATTTCTAAAACAGTACAATTGTTATTTTTACATATATTTATGCGAAAAATTTGATCTCAATTATTTTTGCGTGGAAAGCGTAATCACATATGTTATCTAAACGTTGAACGGTATGTGGTACAAATATATAAAATAGTATTTTTTTTGTGGCCAACACCCTTAACCACCTACCAAAACCTTTTAAATCAACGGTGAAAATAGTATATTTAATCATATTCAACTCGCCTCTCAAATATTATAGTATAGATAACTATTATTATAAAAAAACTTCAGTCAATAACTACATGTCAATATTAATATATTAACAAATCACTACTTAGGGGCAAGTTGAAAAAAAAATGTCCAGGTTTCCAGGAAAAACCGATGAAAAAGAGAAATTTCGTTTAGAATGAGGAGAGAAGAGAGAAACATCGAGAAAGGATGAAATGAATGTGGGAGAAAAGAAAGAAAGTACTTTAATTCTGTCCTCAGTTTTCTACGTTTTCAGAAACAAGCTTTGGCCGTGTTCCTTTCACTACTGAAAGCGCCGAGGTCACTGGTCAACAGGAAACCATTTAGGAACGCCATCAGNCTTCAGTCAATAACTACATGTCAATATTAATATATTAACAAATCACTACTTAGGGGCAAGTTGAAAAAAAAATGTTCAGGTTTCCAGGAAAAACCGATGAAAAAGAGAAATTTCGTTTAGAATGAGGAGAGAAGAGAGAAACATCGAGAAAGGATGAAATGAATGTGGGAGAAAAGAAAGAAAATACTTTAATTCTATCCTCAGTTTTCTACGTTTTCAGAAACAATCTTTGGCCGTGTTCCTTTCACTACTGAAAGCGCCGAGGTCACTGGTCAACAGGAAACCATTTAGGAACGCCATCAGNCTTTGGCCGTGTTCCTTTCACTACTGAAAGCGCCGAGGTCACTGGTCAACAGGAAACCATTTAGGAACGCCATCAGCCAATCACTAATATCGGTGGCGGAACACTCGTCAGCAGTTCCAGCAGTTGACATAGATGGAGTCCGATGCGTTTGTTGCCGTGTCGTTAATAACTAATGTGTTTTTTTTATCAAGATAGGGAGATTGATTTGTAAATATAACAATATTGGCATTAAATGCAGGGGGAAACGGTTGTATTATAACTAGGGGAAGTGATATTTCGCGAAAAGATTTCGAGACAAGATACAGTCCAAAGCACAGTAGGGTCGTCCAGCTTCTTTGATTGGCTAAAAAATGTTTTGGCTCGTGTTAACTGTTTGCGCACGAATCACGAAGGTTCAGTGCCGGAGTTACTTAGCCCTGAGTGGCTTGGTCAAAGACGGACACGGCACCAGCAGCCAATGGAGGTATAACAACAGCTGAGGTGTGTTTATAGTATTGAAGTCTACTGTGTGCTCCGATTTTTACGCGAAAAGTCACTGGCCCTAATTATAACACATCCTTACTCTGTTTGCAACCTCTGCAGATGACAGCGGTACAGTTTCTTGGTTATAATTATCGTTTACCACCGCCATGATTGTTTGTCTGCTACGGCTAACGCTGCCTTAGCTTCCGCACACACGTGGTCTCAGCCATAGACTATAGATGAGTCAGAACGCTTAATCTTCTTCTACCCAACATTGACCTACTCCCAAAGGAACACAACTGTCAAAGTCACATGTTCAACAGTGAACAACGTGTTTGTTAATATCTTAATTATTAAATGAGAAAAACTAATATATTAATATAATACTTTTACAAATTTTTATTTAATCAAAATGCATAACAAATTTGTTAGAGGAAGTAGACATACATCTCAAAGCACTTGTTTACGAATTAGTGTTCTGACCTAAAATCCAAAACATGCCGTTTTCACTAGCCGTGCAGACGGAAAAAACAATTCAATGTTGGGACACGGAGATTGGTTGTGCGCAGCCAGCTATATCGGTCTACCTCATCCTTAGCATACGGTCTCAGCAGGAAGTTAAGCCTCCAACCAGGACGCCAAAACCACTCTTGTCAGTGAATAGTCAGCGGCACCAGTAAATAAAGTAACTCTCGCCAAATAAATAAATGGCGTGTGGGGAGTGCACCCAGGGCAAGGCAACACCCTCCGAGGGACGGTCTTTCCAGCTGGGACCCATAGGTGACCGTCATCCCCGAGCATAACAGAAATGAAACCCTAGATTGGAGCGGCGCTGGAATGCAATGGCGGGGAAACGGGAGTACCCCGAGAAAACCAGCTGTCAAGCGGCATCGTCCAGCACGATTCCCACATGCGAGAATCCGGGAGTGAACCCGCCGGGGATCGTACCCGGATCGCCGTGGTGGGAGGCGAGCGCCCTGGCCACTGCGCCACCGCTGCCCCTAACTCTCGCCAGTTGTCTCAGCTGCTGGCAGTGGAAAAAGGAACACGGGCGGCCTTTGTGACCTTCGCTTCGAAGTTTCGGTAGCTAGAAACAAAGCTGGTTAACTTCCCGCCTCGCACTAATGCCCGGCCNTCGAAGTTTCGGTAGCTAGAAACAAAGCTGGTTAACTTCCCACCTCGCACTAATGCCCGGCCTTGCCACGCGGGACCGCCTGGTGATAATTCTCCTATTTCTTACCCCCGGTCTCATGCGGATCGAAGTGCACCCTCGTTCCGGGAAGTTTACCCCCCCCCTCTCCTCCAAACGCGGCCGTCTGTGCAGTTTGATAAGGGTTCACACCGGAACGCAACTTCGGAAGGTGATGTCTGGATTTCCCTCGGGTTCCTTTAGTTAACCCCGTCATCCCGTTTGGCCATCGAGACTCGGCGGTCGGTAAAACACGCTTAAACAAGCACGGGCGACAGTTAACGAATTGCATTCGTTCGTTTACTCTTGACGAAAAACATGCGGGCCTTCCTCTACACGGTATTTACCTGCATTAGACCGATCACATAATGTTGCTACCTGTTCCTACTCTGGACCGCGGTAAATTTACGTTTTTTGGAAACGAACGTTGAAAAGAATCACTTCTCGTATATGCGTATATTGAACGGATGACAGCGAATTATTGAAAGAAGTTTTACGTTTTCAAATTTTTATTAGAATTTTATTACTGGAATTAATGTACCTGAAACTGGTTAATTTTTCAATGCTCATTAAAATATACTGTTACAAAGCGCCAGAGGGACGCATCCGAGTTAGTAACAGACGGAGGTCTTAATAAAAAATAACAGAACTAAATTTAATTTCAATTTATTCACACACGTAGTCTTTTCAACGTTAAACTATCGGTCTCCACTATTACTCACGTCATCTTCAGTGAGCGCAATATTTAATGTCTATCTCAAATATAATTAAAGTCCTTCTCAATGTCTCTACATGGGTTATAGCTACTTAATTCACACTCATTTGTAACACTTATTCAGTCTGTCTGTTGCCATCACGTATCCAGTTCAATAGTCCCGCCTGCCAGTCAGACTCTCTCTCTCTCTCTCTCTCTCTCTCTCCACTCCCGCTTGTCATTTTCGTTGCCACCCGTCTCTCTGCCGGCTCGTCTCTTCGCTGTCTTCGCAAACCTGTCGCTTAGGGTCGAACAATCCTCCAAACTCTCAGATCGACGTCGCAGCTTCAATAGTCTCGGTTGCCCGATCTAGAAGGCTGAGTCACGCTGAGAGGCCAAGGCATTGAACCAAGGAAAAATCTTTTAGATAATCGCAGATATTCAATCCCGTTGAAGGCCAGGAGCACGCGAGCTACGATACGCTTATCGCGGCGGCACGNAGCTACGATACGCTTATCGCGGGGGCATGCGGAGGTATGCGCGGCGGCAAGCCTTTGTAACTTAAAAAAGGTTCTTGGATTATCGCACGCCTGATCATCAAACATTCCTTCGCTATCACCAACAGGACACTGGTAAGGGGAGCGACGAAGAGCAGCAAGCATGATGTAACAATAAAATAGTGTGATAGGTAGGTAGAAAGAGTCGACAGCGAGGTCATTAGAGCAGGAGCAAGCTGCTCGGAGAAAGCAGGAACAGGGAAGGAATTGGCCATGGCCTGTAATAAGGAATCATCACAGCATTCGTTGGGGGTGATTTCGGCAAGTCATGTAAAACCGAAATTAGAATGGATGGACGTGGAATCGAAATCAGGTCCTCCCGAATACTAATCGCGCGGTTTACCATTGTACCACCCCACCCGTTAATAGTAAATTATTTACGTTCGTACAAATTTCACGTTCCCACTTGAAATGTGCACGCATAAAAGTCGTTAGATTCATACAAACGCAAATTTTTATACGTGTTGGACAGAGCCTACCATGGAGAGAAATATGAAATTAAACAGGATTTTAAAAAGCGCTCACTTAAATGCAAAGTAGCTGTGCCAGTAAAATCACGGTAAAATGTACACATCTTTGGAAATACAATTGCGTGTCTTTTGATTGTCTTTTGTGCCAACTGAAAAACTAAAATAGCCATATATTTCACGTACAGTGTTTCAAAAGAAGGTTTAAAAATTAAGGACGTGGTGCTGGTGAACTGGAAAGTCACCTATGGTTCCAGAACAAATATATGTAAGTCAAAGACATAAAGTTTTACGTCCATGGGATTTATATGGCTAAATGTGATCTTCATTTGTTAAGCGGCATACATCTTATGTATGTCGTGTTTTGTTGTTTCCTAATTATGCTATGTATTGCAAGCGACAATACTTCTACTAACACGAAACTATGTTATTTTCGGTTAAATATAAATTATAATTTATACATAAATTTAGTATTTTATTTATAATTAATAGGTATTATTAAAACAGGGACAAAATAGGTAAGTTGGTAATGAATGCCTAGTACGAAAAAGATTTCATACAAAATATTATTAAACTAAGTGCGTACAAATGCGATGCGTTGTCCAGTTGTGTAATCTTCTAGGCTCATTTAAGCTTTGTTTGCACGAGGCGGAGGAAAAACCTCAAAATAGAACTTAAGCAGGGTTTCAGAAAAGTTGTAAGTGATCATGAATGGAGTATAACGGTTTATCATCATATGCCTAGATTGGCGCGTACGAGATGGCTCCTACTATCGGTGTAGCCCAACCAATCAATCGACCAATTCATCGACCTGGGAAACGGTTGATGTATTCGCAAACTTCGCCAAAGTAATGAGAGGCTGCACTGTCCTGGTGGAATGTAAGTGGATTAGTCCTTCTTGGTCATCTTCGTCAAGTTGAAGTGAGTGGAACTGTTCGAGTGGAGTGGAGAAATTCGGGCGGCTCTTAACATCGAGGTCTTGAGAGCCGACGAGGGTGAAGCGGGGTCGGCACATCGCCGGATTGAAAGGGCGGGGGGAAACGGGAGAGCCCCGAGAAAATCCGCCCGACCAGCGGCATCGTCCGGCACGATTCCCACATGCGAAAATTCGGGAGCGACCCCGCCGGGAATCGAATCCGGTTCTCCTAGGTGGGAGGAGTGTAGGCTAACCACTACACCACCGCGACCTCGGAATTTTTCGAAGAATATTTCCATATACACAATGCCAGTTATGGACATCTCCACTTAAAATAATGAGCTTCGCACTTATTTTTCACTGAGGGTGCAAAACAAATTAACGCAAGGGCAGTCACGAACATGTGGCGGGGAGGCGAGAGCATTTTCATCACCCCAGATGCAGTTGTGGCTCTGACCTTACAAGTGAAAATGGAGCGCACTTTCGTAACAGAAAATGGCGGATGCCAGTAATCCTTCGTCTTCCTCTACCCACTGCAGCATTCCCGTATAAAATTCCGTACGAGCCAGGCCATAATTCCTGTACTTCAACAATGAGCTATATGCGCAAGAAAGTTGTTCCGACACTTCTCTGCAGGTGCGTTAATATACCTCCTACGTCATGATACTTCCAGACAATCTCGCGCATGAACTGCAAGTGGCTTGGCGCCGATGTGACGGCGCTAATAGCTGGAAGGTTANATACTTCCAGACAATCTCGCGCATGAACTGCAAGTGGCTTGGCGCCGATGTGACGGCGCTAATAGCTGGAAGGTTAGGTCAGAAATATAAAATACCTTAAACGGTGCCGGAATTTAGTGTAGACTTGAATGTAGAAGATGCGTGTATTTGTGCAATTTGTATAGTCCATTCTCGGTTACTTCCAACTTTCCTGGAGCCTCGCTATAGTTACACTTCAAAGATATTCCTCCGCCTCGTGCAAACCGAGCCTAGAAATNTCCAACTTTCCTGGAGCCTCGCTATAGTTACACTTCAAAGATATTCCTCCGCCTCGTGCAAACCGAGCCTAGAAATTACACCAAAGGGACAACGCACCGCATTCGTGCGCATCCTGTGTAATAATATTCTGCATAAGAACTATTTATTATTAGACATTGCAAACACACCCATTTTCTTCATGTTTTTATTCATATTAGTTATGAACTTTAGATTATATATTAAATATAAGTAAATGTTCAATTTAATTCAAATAAGGTACTTTTATGTTAAGATAAATATAAAACGTTTAAGACGTTTGTGATACATAACGTCTTTAGGAATTAACTAAACACGTCGTACAGGGGGTGATTTTTCAAAGGTTTGATTCAAAAAGTGTGAAGAAACCGCGTTACATACTTTAGCATGGTTAAGCAACGTATTTTACGTACGTTGGCATTCAATTACACAACGTAATGTTACCGGTTCCACGTTTGTTTACATATTGTGCAGTCTCCTTCATTGTAAACAGTCACAGGGAAACAAACGTACGAATTTTGTTCCACTTATTTTGCGCAGTCAAGAATGTACTTAGTAAGGAAGCGCCATAAACACGATTTCCTTCGGCAAATGTATTTTTGGCACGGAACGGAACTCGGCCATAATACAACGCCACAAGAAATGCTTCTCACAGTCGTTCAGCTATAGCTCTTGNGGAACGGAACTCGGCCATAATACAACGCCACAAGAAATGCTTCTCACAGTCGTTCAGCTATAGCTCTTGTGTGTCGACGTCATCGTAAAACTCGCCAAACAATCACACGTGGAATATTATTTTCCCGAGATGCACTTGCCATTGCATTTCTATGGACCGCGGGTGAAGCTCTGCGTAATATATTCAGCATCTTCAGAAACACGTGACCTACCGTCTATCGCGGTATTTCCCACAGGAGATCCATTTCCCACGAAGATCCTGTGCTAGTCGTCAATTGTACGCCTACTGTGTTGTTCTTGGAGATGGAAGTCGTGAAATACGTTTGCACTTGATAAGCATACTTGGTTCCACCAAACCAAAAGCTATAAGCTCCGTTCCCGTGAAAGAATCCGTCTTTACCACACTGTCCANAGCATACTTGGTTCCACCAAACCAAAAGCTATAAGCTCCGTTCCCGTGAAAGAATCCGTCTTTACCACACTGTCCCGCTGAACATTCAACGGCGTCTTCCATTACTACAGAAAACTTGAAGACTATCGCTGAATGAACGTGTGATTTTGAAATACTAAATACGAACTTCAAGTAAATTAATATTCATNAAACTTGAAGACTATCGCTGAATGAACGTGTGATTTTGAAATACTAAATACGAACTTCAAGTAAATTAATATTCATCTGTGGATTTGTGAAGCTTCGCCTGAATCACGGCTTACAAAGAGAATACTTAAAAAAATTATTAAAATTGTTAGTTCGTTACTCCTTGATTAGTGCTGGTTCGAGTGTGAGTGGAACAAAGTAATCCACACTAACTGGTCTGTTGTTAAAAAGAATAACTCTCTTTTAAGAAGACGCCAATGCATCCAATTTTTTTTTTACTTGCTGCTAACATTTGTGTACAATTTGAGGCTGTTACAGGCTCTAAACGGGCGTTTCCCTTGAAAAAATATATCCTTATAAATGTGACCCGACCAGAGATACACAGCAGGTTAAGGTCAACCATAACATCTGAAATATAAGGTCCTAGCCATGCCTCTGAATTGCTAATAAATAACCCGTCATTAGGGCTATTTAAGTTACATTAGCGTTTTGCGTTAATGATAATACATGCAGTTCAAATGTAAGAGAAACAAATGAACGACTTGGAGCATTTATGATGATTAAGCCATAGGTCATAAAGCTAACAATCCACAGCTTTTATCAGTCGTTAATGTAATCCTCGAAATGTAAGCATTCTCGTTAATTATTCCTATTAAGTTAGACAGGGTAGTTTCAACTATTAGTCACAACTAAATTAGTTCACTTACTTGTCTTGCCCGACATTCGCGTTGAATGCGTTTAACCGAACGCTGATGTCGCGCACAGGTTTTTGTAACGAAGTGCGCTGAAAGTGCGGCGTTTTAATTGACCTTTCGAGCACGCAACGCCCGCTAGGCTCAAGTATTTTCTCGCTAAATAGCAATCGTAGCGTACCGCAGCCGAACATCTGCGTCTGTTATTACACACTCCGAAACTAAAGTGTAACTGTGCCGCGCACTATCCGTCACGTGTACGCTGTTAACCATTCCGTTATACACTGAAGAGCCAAAAAAACTGGTACACCTGCCTAATATCGTGTAGGGACCCCGCGAGCACGCAGAAGTGCCGCAAGACGACGTGGCATGGACTCGACTAATGTCTGAAAGTATGCAGGAGGCAATTCACACCATGAATCCTGCAGGCCAGCCCACAAATCCAATCTGCGCCAATTTGAGAAAGGGTTGCACGTCTGTCACGTTTAATGATTCTCGTCAGTCGTCGTTTGTCCCGTTCTTTCACGATCTTTTTTCCGGCTGCAGCGATGTCGAAGATGTGATGTTTTACCGGATTCCCGATATTCATGATACACTCGTGAAATGGTCGTACGCGAACATCCAAATGTTATCGCTACCTCGGAGATGCTATGTCCCATCTCTCGTGCGCCGACTATAACACCACGTTCAAACTCACTTAAATCTTGATAACCTGCCATTGTAGCAGCAGTAACCGATCTAGC
>NQII01001614.1:430699-444618 GCA_002778355.1 Clitarchus hookeri
GGGGGACGTTTTACTTCTCGGCGTGTCAAGCGGTCGACTGTAAATCATATATACCTCTGGCGCCGAGACCGCTCCTGCACGCAGCAAGAAATCACCACACGGAGGAGTTTTATCTCTTTAAACACGGTATCCGTGGAAAAAAAAAAAATCACCGTTTCACAGCCAATACCAGTTACAGAAATAGGTGAAATTGGTCCCACCGAGAACCAGTGCAAAATAATGCTGGTTTCTGCGAAACTATTTCACCGATTGAGCAAGTGTCACAGCCATCTTCACGCGGCGAATGAGATCTTGCTCTACTGAATTTCGCAAATTCACTACGAGAAATAAACACATTTCCGACAGCCTCTGTTGATGTTTTGCAGTTACACGTAATTTATCTAAACAAAAAAAAAACCTTAAGCGAGATTCGAACCGGAAGCATTTTGCTGTCTTAACGTTTTTCGTTGAGCTTCGAATTTTTTACTCCTTCGGCTTAGATGTTAGTGTGTTAACCATTCTGGCGATCATATTACTGAATTCCCAATCTAATTGATAACTATATGGTAAATCATATTTATTTAAATATTTCATAAAAAAAAGCAGCTTCAAATATTATACAATTTCTTTTCGTTTTCAATTCAATTGTTAACATCGTGGTTATTTAAAGAAATGGCACGTACAAACGAACTCACTTCGCCACATTTCATGCAGCGCAAACGTCAAAACCGAGTGTCATGATGATTACGTGAAAAAGAAATGAAAGTCTGAATGTTCATGTTACCTTGCAAATTGGTGTCATTACAAACGAATACCATATCAAAAATAGTAAATTTTATTACTTCCATTCATTCAAATGTTGTTTACTTTTTTATCTGCTTATGAAAATATTTTCGTAGAAACTTATCACGCGAGATCACTGACAGAGCAGTCGAAAACCGTATCATCGAGGGACCAANTGAAAATATTTTCGTAGAAACTTATCACGCGAGATCACTGACAGAGCAGTCGAAAACCGTATCATCGAGGGACCAATGTCAGAAGAGGTGGTTAACACGTCGATGGAAAATGTGACGTATTCAGTAAGTGAAGAAGAACGGATGTGTTTTCACTGAGTTGTCAGACGAAGCGTTTGAAAGTAACTGTTTGGTCGGCCAGACTAAGGTTACTTCCACTACAGGTTGAGAAGTTCAGTGTTGAAAGTTTGGCAAACAAAAAATTTTTTCGCCACTATGTAAGCGGTAGTGTCGCATGTTCCCTCATTTCTACGTTAAAAACAGGATAATTGTCAGAATTATATGAATCAATTACAAAATAACTTTGTAACTAAGTAAAATCTTTGTATTTTATCATGAACGTAGCTTAAATTTGTTTATAAATTAAAAGTGCCCTATTTGCTACATTGCGAACCTAGTGGCAGAAATTGTCCCCATGCCAAACTCTCCCATAGAAAACTCGTTTTATTGCTAACCTAGGTGTTATTAACCTAAGCCAGACGTCTGATTGAAAAAATATATAGTGTACACGTTTGGCCCTGGACAGGCCTGGTCGTAGTTACATGCGCGTGCGATTCTGAAGACGGCCCACTTATTCAACATCTATCCAAGTATTTTAANCAGGCCTGGTCGTAGTTACATGCGCGTGCGATTCTGAAGACGGCCCACTTATTCAACATCTATCCAAGTATTTTAAAATTTTTTACTACTCCATAAAATCTTTTCTTAACTAAAGATTATATTCCACAAAAAAAAAAATACAAATTAAAGTGACGTGGCAAATTTACACCCACAGAAAAAAAAAACATCATATTTTTACGGTTACTCTATTACTGCTCTATCGCATCCGCACACGGCAAAAAGGTTCACATGNCAGGCCTGGTCGTAGTTACATGCGCGTGCGATTCTGAAGACGGCCCACTTATTCAACATCTATCCAAGTATTTTACAATTTTTTACTACGCCATAAAATCTTTTCTTAACTAAAGATTATATTCCGCAAAAAAAATTACAAATTAAAGTGACGTGGCAAATTTACACCCACAGANTTCCGCAAAAAAAATTACAAATTAAAGTGACGTGGCAAATTTACACCCACAGAAAAAAAAACATCATATTTTTACGGTTACTCTATTACTGCTCTATCGCATCCGCACACGGCAAAAAGGTTCACATGTATGTGATAATAAGCCTTAATATATGGAATCGCTCTCATTTACTTTTTACCTTACGTGGTCGGTATAGAGTCATGAGCATTACTAAAACAGTAATTAAAAGTGGTCTTTCCTCAACATTAGTTAAATTTGTCGTATTTTAAAAGCCATCTCAATGAATTCCAACCTGAATATACGGGCGACCAAGACAAAGAAATTCTTTTAGCTTCGTCAATTCGTTTCGTGTAGTGTTCAAGAGAAGCTTCCTAAGTTCTGAAAGTGAAATATGATTGGCCACGTGCAAAACCTTGTATGGAACCTTGTCGTGTGACGGTTTAGGAATTTTAGAGCGACGCTGGCCCACAATCCCCCCTCCCCCGCATAACCAGGCGACACGTGGCACGAGGCAGGTGGTGAACCGCAGTTACAAGTGTCTTGCTGCGCGTCCTGCTGTGTAGGCCTCCCTGCCACCCACCTTCACCCCAGTAGGCCTCTAGCCTGCCGGGAGATCTGTGGAGCGCAGGGATTTCTCGAGATATCAGCAAATTATCATGTGTATTTCGCCTAAACTCAAAATATACGCACCACGGAAGAAATAGCTGACGAGAGTAAACTAGGGGCGAGGTACTACCCCCCCCTCCCGGCCAGCCAAACCTTCAGAAACCAGGACACGTGTTTTGAAAGGCATTGTTCTGCGTTCTACCACTCCACCCCCCTCTCCTCCTCCCCGCCACAAGGCGCCACGTGCCGACAATTAAGACTGAAGGCTGGCAAGCATAAAATCCCCGTTTCGAGAGTAGTGGGGATCAGGTTTTAAGGCCCGAAGGCCAGCACACCCTCCATCCTCCCGCACTGCATCTGTACTCGGATGAGTAAGACAGTGCACGGCACTTTCTCCTCTTGGTCTCTTCGGGCCATTCACTTTCTTAATGCTGTTACTCGGTTTATCTACCGGTTTTCTCAAAACCTGTCCTCCTCGCCAATCAGAGATACTCCGACGTTCTTTTTATGAAGCCTTTACCTGAGTACTCCTTTATGGGTCATCAGAAATTTGTTCTCTTTGCCAAATATCGTACTCTTCTAGTCTCTTGCCTATTTTTGTGGCGAATTGGTTCCACAATTTATTGAGAACTTTGTTTGTCAATACATTTTCCATATCTAAGTGAATGCCCTTTTCTTCCATCTCTTCCTCCAGCCAGTTCCTGATGTCTTCTGTCTTCAGAAATTCCATTATTACATGCTGGACTGTGTCGTCAACTCCGCATACGTCGCACAGTGGAGATCCCACGAGTCGGAGGCTGTGCAACTTCGCTTTGAAGTTTCCATGTCCAGTGTACAGTTGCATGCTGTAATGGTTGATGGATATCCAATTACAGTCCATTCTAGTTCTTATGCTTGGGATCAGTTCATAAGTGTACCGGCCCTTCTCCGATGTATCCCATCTGTGCTGCCACTGGTCCATGATTTCATCCATGAGTACATCCTTGGAATCTTTGGTCAGCCTCGCGACTCGAGATCTCTCCACTGTGAGACCTCTGTACTTTACCAATAAATCAATTGGCAGTACTCCAACCAATACTGGGAGCGACTCGTTAGGGACTGTTTTATACGCCTTTGCAACGGTCAGCAGTGCCGCCCTCTGAGCACTGATGAGCCTCCTTTTATGTCGGGTTAACTCGGCTCTGTGGTACCACATCACAGCACTGTATGTCACAATTGTTTCAAAGATGGCTCGATAGATTGTTCTGAGGGTCGAGTAGCTCAAACCCCAACTGGTGTTGCCAATTCGTTTCAGTTTCTGAAATACCACTATGGCCTTTCGAGAAACATACTCTACATGTTTAAGGAAGCTCATATTCTCATCCATGATGACTCACAGGTACTTGAATTCGTGCACATTTCCAACCAGGCTCCCCCCGAAGCGCACCGTCGGCGGCCTCTGCAGCTTTCCCTTGAATAACATGGTCTTGGTCTTCTCTGCTGAAAATTTCAATTTGACCGATTTTGCCCAGGTGTTGATCTTTTCCGTAATATCAGCAGCTTTCATTTCCAGTACGCTTCTTGATTTGCCAGAGATCAAGACAAGTCCATAATCTGCATATCGGAACACGGTGCACCCCAGNGTACGCTTCTTGATTTGCCAGAGATCAAGACAAGTACATAATCTGCATATCCGAACACGGTGCACCCCGGTGGGAGGCCCAGCTCCAATAATCCATCGAAAATCACCATTTTCTCTCCATGGATTTCGAAAATGATGAGTCTGTGGTCACTGGAGCTCTCTTCAGTCACCGACCACTTCCTCACATAATCTTTTGCCCTTGTATTTACCACTGTAATGTCCAGATACGATTGACTGCCATGGGCCTGCGAGACAAATGTAGGTAGTTCTCCTTCCTTGTTCACTACATCCAAATCATTTGTCAGTAGGAATTGGGCGACTTGCTCTCCGGCATCGTCGGTGATATTGGAGTGCCACAACTCGGACTTTGCATTAGCATCCGCACACATGATTAATGGCTTTCCTCTTAATGTTTCCGCAATCACTTACCATCTGTCTAAGTGCTCTTGGACCTCGTCCCCGAACTGGAAGTAAGAGGAGACCATCCAACATTCCAATGAGCCTTTTGACATTTGGACGCAGACGTGATGAGTATTTGACACACTAGCCATCATTGATATGTCCATTTCCTGATTAGTCCCCAATAGTCCAGCCTTTGGGTTTAAACCACAATCAAATACTCTGCCCCGCAGGCCCACCACAGTATCGAACGGCACATTGGGCTCTTGAAATAGCACCACATCCAGTCTCTGCTCCACACTATCCTGTTCAGCTCTGCGGCCACCACCGCCGACCATTGCATGTTTATTTGCCCACATCTGATGATGTTTATTAGACTCCATTGTCTATCCTGGCGAGTTCTACGGATAGGGCTTTTTGATAAGCCGGACAATCTCTTGAGTCCACTCTGTGGTCATGCTGCAGTCCTTTCTTCTGGCAATTGACACAGATGCCTTTAAAACCAGTACCTTTCTTTGGACAGTTTTTGTACTCGTGTCCTTGGACTCCGCAGCATGAACAGATGGATTCCGCATCTCTGCATTTATTGGCTATGTGGCCCCACTGTTGACACTTGTAACATCTGGAGAGCGAGATATAATCTCTGACCCTGCAGCTGTCGTAGCCAATATAGATCCTCTCCTTGTCAATTAGTGCATTTCTTATCTTTGGGTCACATTCCAAGAAAATATTAACCCTATCCGTATCCCTCCTACCAGTTCTGTGGCTAATGGACACAGTTTTCACAAAACTTTCCAATTTGTGCCCGCCACATTCCCCATTCCTGTAATTCTGCCTGAAAATAGTTTTAGGCAGTTTACTATTGTCCTCTCCCCTAGGAACGTCGTAAATGACGACCTTGGGGCCTCTTTTCATTGGGGCCTCCAGTTTGAGTCCCAGTTCCTTTATTTTAACCTGGTTGTNGTTTATTAGACTCCATTGTCTATCCTGGCGAGTTCTACGGATAGGGCTTTTTGATAAGCCGGACAATCTCTTGAGTTTGAGTCCCAGTTCCTTTATTTTAACCTGGTTGTTGAGGGATTTATAGGTCTCCTCGTCCCCAGCTTCGATCATGATTCCTCCATTCCTGATTCCTTTCATATTGCGGATTTGGAGGCCATCATCTTTAGGGTTTAAACCTTTCTTAATTATTTCACGAGTCTCCACGCTCGTTGTACCCTCTTTGTCTGGGTATACCAGCAGCACCTTTTTGGCGGGTTTGGGCTTGATTGCATCAGTTCCTGCGGCCTGTGCATATCTCTTGATGCTCGGTACTTCTTTCTTTGCTGCAGGTGCCATCATCGAGCTTGTTCTGTTTGCTTTGCTTGTCTGTTGCAGGTTTCCAATTAACTTTGCATTTTCCATTAATGCACTGTCAATATGCACTTGAAGCTGGCTGATTTTCGGGATCAACCAGTTCGCCTGCGAACTGTTGATTTTTGAACTCTTGTTCAAGATCCATTCCATGATGTCTGAGACCAGTTCTTTCGTCTCCTTATGAGTTTCCTCCACTTTCTTTTCTATTCTTAGGATGAATTCCTCATCCCGTGAGTCGCTCCCAGTAACTGGCTCCTCTTCCGGTATTTGAAACCGAAGTTTCCTGTTTACTTGGCTTTCATCCCTTGATGTACTGGGAATAGAGGCCGTCTTCCTTGCGGATGATCTGGGCACCTCTTCCAGGTCTTGGGTTTCCGGGAAAACTAGCCTCGCAGCTTTAAGGGGCTTCCCTTTTTTCCCTACAAGAGTAAACTCTTGTATTTTCCGTGTAGCCATTTTTAAATCAGGTTCCTCATCCGAGGAAGAAGATTCATTGCCTTCTGATCCTTCTGCTTCTGTTGTTCCTCTTTCTGTCTTGTCCTCATCTTCGGACTCTAGTTTGTCTTCGTCGTCATATACCTCTTGGATCCAGACATCTACAGTGCTGAGCTTCACTCCTTGTATGCACTTACAAATTTTCCTGTGGATTCTCTTCTTCCCAGGAGACATGGTGTATCTATCCCAATTTAATTGGGAGTCCACTAGGCGACTGATTGCTGCTTCAGTTACCTCCCTTGCCACATACTCTGCTTTGAGGAATCCAGTCAGCCGTTTCCTTTTTTATTTTAGAGTTCTTGGTTTTTCCTCCATAACTCCAAGAACCTCTATCAGGGCCGGGTACACCTGAACCCGAGGGCTCCCTGAAGCCATCGTAGTGTTCCCGTGGCTGCGGGACCCACACTACTCGTACAGTTCAAACACAGATCACAGTTCTAAATACACTTACAATACACGTCTCTATGTGTGCTCACGAAAAGCAAGTCCCCACACTACTACACATACAATTGCACATACAGATAAAACAAGACCCCAAAGTCCACCCACTAGTCAAGCCTCAGGGCAGCCTGAGGCCGTAGGCCTCAGACTGGCTTGTATCCCTCTTCTCCCTCTTCGCCGTCCACAGGGAATCCCACTAGGGGAATTATGGCCACGCACAGACTATGCCCGGTGGACTAATGACCCTGTGGCCCGTTGATCCACCTGGCCGTCGCAGAGGCGGGGAGACAGTGTGCCACACTGACCTTTTCAACTTCCCAGAATAACTGTTCAGTATCCAAGGTGCAGCTAGAGCAACTTCCAATTCCAACTCGTTCACCTGCGGTACCACTCACAGTAGGTTAAGTCTCAGGGCGACACTTTCTGGTGCGGTACCCTGAGAAAACCTGTAGTGGGGGGTCAGTTGATTAGTAACGCGCAGAGAGGTTAGTTCGAGAGAGCAGTGAGTCGAAGACCGCCGAGCAGAGAGTTAGGTCAGGGGTTCGGACCCCTGGCCACGTCAGTAGAACAGCAGTCCAGTGAGACAGCAGCACCTGCAGGCCGCCCATCACCGGAGATCACCCACCCGCAGCAAGAGCTAAGTATACAATCACCGTCAAAAGAAGCCCCCCTCCATCACGAAGTCGTTAGCAGTCAATCCGAGTAACCAAATTATCACAGTACCACACCTCTCCAGTGCTGATGTATTTCATTTGTGTTGAATTCGAGACAATATATTCGTCCTTCAAAATACAACAGTAAAAGACTAAATTATTGCAAACCCCTTAACCTTCAGGCGTCATATAGTCGGTGCCTGGGGACATTAACGACACTATAAGCCACTCTGTCTTCCACAGAGGCGATATAGCGTCAAGTAAAGCGGCTTCCCAACTGTGGGGCCTAAATACATCAAGTTAAAGTGGCGCCCGGACGTGGGGTGCAACGCTAGTTAATGTATCATACATCAAGTTAATTTGGCGTACAACTGTGGGGCCTACATACACAGCCTAGCGTCAACCTGTAACAAAAAATTTGGACGAATCTCATTACAAAACCTCGTATGGAACTCCGACCGTACAAGGCTACGAATGCCGTGGTGACTGCCATGCTAACTGCCATACCATCTAGTGCAACATCTGCTGTGGGAGACCTTGCATAAGCTGTCACGAAGTATAGTAAAGGCTGTTCACGATAAAGTGAGCACTTTTGAAATCAACCTTGGAAAAAAATCACTGCTCCGAGCTGCATCTATTTTAACTGGCGCACTGGGTGACATGTGCCCAGTAAAGTTGGTAACGATGGAGGGAAAGTAGTTTCGTGTTTTAACGTCACATAATAAGTGTTAGTTAACCACTTGCGATAACTTAAATTATTTCTTTCCCTTTCCGTTTTTTTCAATGAATCTAACAGAAAGAATGAGCAGATTTGTAGAATATTATTTATCTAATAATTTCAGCGTTCCACGTAACCGACGCATGAATAAAGTGATCAGGCATATGGCAATGTTAATTTTACATAAGGCGGGAGGATACACAACGTGAAAACAAGTAGATATCAAGCAGGTCTTTCGAAAGTGCTCAATTTACCGCGAACAGCGTATACCGTGAAATACAGACATTCGTGACTATGATCAAAGAGATAAAATTTGCCAGAACGACGACTAGTAAAACAATGTACTACAAAAAGAATTTAGCCAATTAATACAAATGCTGACAATTTATTCAATGACTTTCACTCCACTCTGGCAGCTACAAGTCATTTCCATTCCATCGATCATTTTGAGCTTGAACTCATGTACGCGTTTGCGTTTATGAGAATATTTTCAGAATTTCGTCTAAACTTAATA
Organism: Clitarchus hookeri; assembly: GCA_002778355.1. NCBI lineage: Eukaryota > Metazoa > Arthropoda > Insecta > Phasmatodea > Phasmatidae > Clitarchus > Clitarchus hookeri. The sequence goes on from NQII01001614.1 coordinate 439,526, forward strand.
AAGTTTTTTTGAGAAACTCTATCAAATATTTTTACCAGGGGGCAAAAAATCGTGGGTCTGACTTAAAAAAAAAAAAACTCTAATCCAAATAATGTTAAATAAACTAATTTGATTAATTTAATTGTAACAACCGAGTTCAAAGCCCTAACACGTTTTTTTTCAGGCCCAAAGCTGTGGCGTAAATGGTGTTTCTCGTCTTAGCGAAAAACATCAACATATAGAGAATTACTGAATTTCTTTTTTCGTCAATTTAATTTTCTTACACGACAACGAAAAATTAAACATTCAATAAACCCCTCGGAAAAAGTTTCGAGTATTGTGAGATATGGCAGTTTGGGCGGTAGGAGTTGTGTAGTTGTTTATTGGTCGACGCCTTAACGCATTGAACACGCCTCGGACAAGCTGAACACAGCAGTTAATGATCGTCCACCTCAAGAAACACTTCCAGATGTCATAAGAGCTGCCCAGAGGGAATGTGACCGTCCGGAAGACGACATTAGCACAGTGATTACAAGCACGCCGCGGCGTGTTAGATACATGTACATGGGGGCAGCGGTGGCGTAGTGTCCAGGGCGCTCGCCTCACACCACGGCGATCCGGGCTCGATCCCCGGCGGGTCCACTCCCGGATCCTCGCATGTGGGAATCGTTCTGGGCGATGCCACTTGCCGGCGGGCTTTCTCGGGGTACTCCCGCTTCCCTCGCCCTTGCATTCCAGCGCCGCTCCAGTCTAGGGTCTCACTTCATGTCACTCTCGGGGATGACGGTCACCTACGGGTCCCAGTTGGAAAGACCGTCACTCGGAGGGTGTTGCCTTGCCCTGGGTGCACTCCCCCACACGCCATTATTATTATTATAAGTATCTGTACAATGCACATGGAGGCCATACACGGCACTAAGCTGCAGTGGGAAGAGAGGAACCCTCCCTAGTCAGACACCTTTAAGTTAAGTTTGTTGTTCTTTCGTTTTTATTCGTCTGCAATATAGAAAAAAGTTTTTTTCCTTAATTAGTTAGAAACACTTTGAATCTCACGTTTTGTAACGGTACCGTTGGGAACGTCTAATTGCTATAATCACGTTACGTATACTCCATACGTCTGTGCATTCTGTACGTATATTCCAAACTTTTTGTGAGGTGGTTATTTCACACATCTGCTTGGAATGCTTAAAATGTTAATGCAAAAAGAAAACAGAAGTATTTTTTATTTTTTAAAGTTTCCTTTTGCAAGTCAAGCAAAACATTTTAACTCACTTCCCGTAAAGCGATTTTATTTTTACAACTTCCCTTCGTTGAAAGGAAAGTCCGTTTTATTTTCAAATGCAATTAATTTCAATTTGGAATTACAAAGCAGGCATGGAAGAAGTCTAAACCCATAATTAGTTTATGCCGTCGGCAATTCTCTTTTAACCTCTCTGGAATTTTTTTGTACTTTACTTCCTGTGGTTAAAGATAACTCCACTATCAAACGTTTTACTTATGGCATTAACGATATGAAATTATTAGAACGGCGATATACTAGGGAATATTTATTTAATTTATAAATACAGTTTTTGAAATTACTCTGTACAATTATTTTTTTTTAACCATCACATTTACCGCAACAGTATTTAAATTGCAGTTTTGTTGGAAAAATTTACAGCGGTGCTAATTGCCCATTATTTTTAATTGCAGATCTTTGATTATACTACACATTTTGCAAAAAAAAAAAAAAAAAAAAAACACACACATTGTGTATTGCAAATACGAATATTACAATGAGGTTCTAAGGGAACTCTATCCTACACCATTCTAAATTTAGTTTGAAAATAATTTTCTTCATAAGAGAGAATGTACTTCAAACCCATGTGAACGTTAAGGCTTGCTTTATTTTGCATTGTTTCATCGTACATTTTTTTAAATAGTGGTAGAGGGCAGGGACAATTTTCTCAGCGATGCTTTGCAATTATAAAACTATAAAGAATCAGTATTAATGCAAATCCATTACTATTCCTTAATTGCGTACTGCGGAATGATACGAACTGCCCTATCAACGTGTATTATATACAATAAACGAAGATTTTGTCACAGCCAATCAATAGAAAATAGATCACTGTTTAAAACGAAGTAAACAAAATTCCAGCAACTTTATTTGTACACTGATTAAATTCTTCACTGAAATAACAGTTTCTTCGGATTTAGCACACACTAAAAACGCTTTATTAGCTGCAACACGTAATTGTTGCCGCAAATAAATTTCTGATTATATATGAACCATTGCAATGTAAGTTTGCTACAAGCAAAATTTTTGTTTGTTATAAAAATGTAATTGCAAATACAGTCTTAAATTGTCGATACAACAGTTTAGCAATGTTATTTATGGTAAAGTCAATTACTGTATTTCGAAGTCCAGCCCATTATTTTTGATGGAATAAGTAAATTTCTATTTGATGAAGTAGCATTTAGTAAGCTTCGTTCCGTACTAAAAACTGCTGTGCACTATAGAAATTGTTAACACTTTCTCTTGGTATATATCAAGATTCCTTTACTGTAAACAAAACAATCTCTCAGAAATGTTCTTCGTTATTACAATGTCAGGTAGTAATACAAGTATGTATGAAGAAAAAAATTAATAACACCATACCTTAGTTTATATAACCCTTTCTTTGAATTCAAAAATACTTTTGTTACTGTGAACAAAACAGACCAAATAAATGCTTTTCTTTGCTATACGTAAATATTTTTACGCATTTGTATAGTGTAAGGTTCGAAAGTTCTATCAGTGCTTTTATTTACACCGTTTCTTCAAAATTATTTGTAGGGTATTAATATAAATATTTTCGTCTTTTCTCTTCATTTTATTCCCTGGAAATAATTTCAAGCAGTACACACCTTACTCCACGAGATATGGAATGCAGCTCCGATGCGGGAGAACATGANAAAATGTGTGCGATGCCATTTACCGAGTTTGACCACCTGACAATCAGCTTATGGAGCAATTAACATTATGAATAGGGGTTTCCAGTCACATGCACGTAAACGGCAGCCGAAAGTTTTTAGGACTTATTAGAGCATCGCTAAACCTTTTTTATCTGATAACATGTATACCGGAATCGCCTTCAGCTTTAACACTGTAAACATTAACTTTAAGTATTTGTGCAAGATACTATTTGAAAGTTGTTACAAAATATATTTTGGTTATAGTACAAGTAAATTAGAGTAAATTTCACAAAACATTAGCATGGAAAATGTAAAAAATAGGGTTGAATTTTAACAAGCAAGTGTTGTAGACTTCAAATTTATTATAAATATTCAACTTCAAACAATTTTGTATGTTTGATCAAATAATGAGTTATAAATGCTCCATATTTCCACTGTAGAGTAACAAAATCTTTGGCAAGTGCACTGTAAGAAATTATTTGCAAATTTACCACATCAGTTTGTACGTTTAGTGAGAAATCGCGAAAGGTAGAGCATTTTCTTCCATGCTTTCATAGTAGCGTTCCTGTGTTTGCCCAGTAAACTGTAAAACATATAGGGAAGTGCCCATTTATGTACAGTATAGGAGCGACGCTAAACATTCTTGTAACTGCAGCCCGATGTGTGGTATTATTTCCGTACGATTTATAGGCTAAAAACTTCCATTGCAGTTTAGGGAGTTTACTAGAAACGTTTTACAGTTTTTAGTTTCCAGAGATTTGTTTGCAAAACGTACACAAATTTTCTAACGTGAATAATGTTGCATCCTATTGCATTCTAGATCTATGGGGTTCCAGCTGTGTTCTAACCGCACCCACGAAATTGCCATATTCGAGTCTCGTGACTATATATCAACAACCATGCAATATTAGTCAATTTATCTACTTTTAAATAAGCAATAAAATGTGCGCTGATATCTCTTAAAATCAAGTTGTGACACACACCGTGTCTGATGGTGTAATTCTGCGTCATATCACCCAGCCCTCTGTACGAAATGACATCTTATGTGCATGTTTACATAAAATATTCAAGAGACATGGATCGCCTAATGATGATCTCTCTAAGTTTTTAATAAACGTTCAGTGTGACAAAAGAGATAAAAAAAATATATGGTGGTCATATAAGAGCTTGCCGGTTGACTCTTGTTGATTATTACTGAACCAGCTATTCAAATGGATGACGATTTGATGATTCGTTGGTTTTATTTGAGTTTCATACGTGATGTTTGAAATTGTTATTTTTAGAATGCAAGACATGGTTAACGAGAGCTTGTAAGTTATTCTAAATTTAATTTGGTTGCTGGTTTCTCTAAAAGCAAGTTTCTTAAACAGACAAAATTCATACGGAATTGGTTAATAGTTACCTACTTCTAATATTGCTTCCAGCTTTATAATTCCTACTCTTGTATTCTCCTCTGCGAATCCGGAGGAAGTTGGGCAATTTGAAAATTTTCATAGTCACGTTCATTCTTCAGTTACCATAATAATCTTTCTGCTCGTTACATTGACGGGGTCGTCGCGAGATTGCAAAGGATTGCACCGTCTTATTGCTGATTTCGGCATTATGAACTGCATCCTGGAGGTGGCTTCTTCTGTAACCATGAACACGTGCACATTATATCAAAATGAACCGTTGATTAAGTTAGTGTGAGGTTTATGGCCAGAACTTATAATCACTCTCCGTCGTTCCGTGGAAGTCCTCGGGAGATTGGCTTGCCGAAGTGACGCAAAGAGGCCGTTTCAAGGCTACAAGTGCCGGTCTTGAAATAGAATGGGCCGTTACCACGTCGCAGAATATTCGAGAACCGAGAACTTAAAATTACACGATATCAAATATTAATAAGATTTCTCTAGTTATTAAGAAAATCATATAAGGCTGGATCCTTACGCCAAGGATTGTTCTAAGTTATATGTAGGCTTTACAGTATTTAAAAAAACGAAGATGTTTTAGTGACTCGTAACAAATTCACCGACGCCTTAAGCTCAGGTTACCAGAAATGGTCGTCCTAACGTTTCCAGCATATACACCGAAAGGTTATGAACATATAAACATTTAATTAAATACGCGTGGTAATAAAGTTTTACGCGGCGTACGATAGATGATGGTAACATATCCTACTTCCTATATTGTGTATATAT
>NQII01001614.1:444809-465699 GCA_002778355.1 Clitarchus hookeri
TATATATATATATATATATATATATATATATATATATATATATATATACTTTTCAAACAAATCTCGATATTTAACAAAACTAATACGTTGCGTTACAACTCAAAATAATTTTCCGTGTCATCAGAAAGTCGTGAGAGTATTTTCTTGCAAACTTGTTACGTAGTTCGCCAGATTTTCAATTTTAACTTTTGAGATAAAATTTAAAGTCAAAATAGCTAGTCGTCAAAGTCTAACCCCAGGTAAACCAAAAGTCGCATTTCAAAGATATCGCACCATACCGCTACCGTGGCTAAAAAAAAAACTCTTCAGCTGAAACCAAACATGGTGTTAAAATAACTTTTTTGAAACTTGTATGAATCAAGCTTTTAAGTTAAAATGCTCATCTTACACTAAAAATATTATAAATTTTATTTTTACAAAAGAATTGTTTATATATATATATATATATATATATGTGTGTGTGTGTGTGTGTGTGTGTGTGTATATCTTGAACAGCATTTATAAACCAGAAGAAGGTGTTCTTATATTACATATCTAACAAGAGTTAAAAATGCCAGACTACTTCTCTTTACAAGGGGGTAGTGTTGGTGTAGCGATCACAACACTAGGCTCCCTCAGCGACAAAACAGGGTTGAGTCCCGGTGGAGTCAACCCCTAATGTTTGCATGTACAAAACGTGGCGGATGTTGCCACTGGACGGTGGGATTTCCTAGCGTACTGTAGTTTAATTGACCATTGCATTTAAAAGTTACGTTGCTCTACTCCCATTACCGCTAAATACCGCAGACGTCACGTGACAGATTTAGCCCCGCATGCGCGAGCCACGGGGTGGGGACCCGCGGCGACTGGCGGCCATTTTTGCTGTGAGCTATTATTTCGGTGTTGTATATCTTGCTACTGCGATGTGCTAGCACGCTGATCTTGGTCCGAAAAGAAAGATCTCGTCTAAATCTGTCGATTTAAGCCATAAAAGCCAATCACCACCGTTTCGTTACTTTCATCCCCAAATAAAATATTACCCACTAACGAGGACGTAGTCGCGTGAAATCCAAGGCCGTGTCCCCGATTTTCCTCTCTTTTTTTTACGAGTACTAATTCGCTTCCCCCCCNTTTCCACCGCGGTCGTGCGTGCTCGTGTTGCAAAACTCGTCTTCGGCGAGAAGAAAACTTGATCAGCCTTTGACACGTGACAGGGGGCACGTACGGCTCCTCCTTCCTTCCCGCAGTTCCACCCCCCCTCACCTCATGGTCCCCCGCTGTTCCCTTCATGCGCCGCACGCAGCCGTAAACACGCCTGCCAACTGTCGCGCGGCTCCGCGAACGGGACATTTCTTCCCGCCCCAAAATCCCTGACGGAATGGGCATTCGGAATGCGAAAGTTTGGTAATGCCGCGAGATGTCTCTCGGGCCAGTGAATGAATAAGACGTCGGTATCAAAGCATCAAAAACGGAGTCCGTCTACCTGTGTTTCACGATGTTTGAAAGAAACTTCGTAAAACCACCGCGGGTATTTGTAGCAGTCAGTTTTCGCACAACGATAAACACATACGTCAGGTTTGTTCGAAATACTTTTTTTCAAGGAATCTCGTATGTTGCGAACGTTATTTTGAAGTTTGCGACCATATCGAAGAAAGGAGCATTTTCAGACTTTCGTATGTTACAATGATACATGCAAATAAGCGCAAAACTTGTAAAGGATTCAAGCACAGAAATTTACTGCCGACTTACGACTGGAACATGTTACATGCCCACAGTTTAATGCACCAAAGTGGCGAACAACAGGCTGCATAGACCACATTGCGACTCAGTGATTGCTCTTTGAGATGTTAGACCAGCGTTATGAAATACATTAAATTGTTACTGTACCTCCATATTTATAATAAACTTGAAGTCTACAGTACTTGCTCTTAAAAATTCAACGCCCAGTCTTACACATTCCGCAGTAACGAGTTAACACATTTACTATAATTTACTTCTGATGTTGCAAAAATATTTTTGACAACTAGTTTCCAAAGAATCGTTTGTAAAATTACAACAAAAAAAAATACAGNTCTGATGTTGCAAAAATATTTTTGACAACTAGTTTCCAAAGAATCGTTTGTAAAATTACAACAAAAAAAAATACAATATGAAAATACGGGTTTATTTCCTGCCTGGATTTCGTATAAATTTGTTTTAAACGGGGCGTTAATTATGCAACATTTGATACTAAAATGTTTGGCCAAAAAATTATTTGTTCCGTATTTACTACTGTACATCGGTGCTCAGGCGCAGGTGCGCTCTTATGTAAATACGCAGAAAGAAAATCAGAACGCAAACTTGAGTACACATAGTCGTTAATATTTAATACATATGTGCGACACTCGTTTTATTTTTACCAGTGATATTAATTACTTCATTTAACAGTCACGTTTGTTTTATTCTTAATATAATTATGAATTATTTTATGTTTTCAAAACCTACGATTAAAATAGACGTATGGAATTTCTCGAGTGAGTCCCGTGGTTATAATATCCCGTTACGAATTTAGAAATGTTAACTGGCTACAGAGTACTAAGCGTAAACACATATTTACCCAATTGTGTATACGTGTATTTGTGATTATTGGTTTATACGTAATAATCAAATGCAATATATGTAATTTACCACACACAGTTATTTATCTGCAAGACTCACATTTACCTAATTGTGTATACGTGTATTTGTAATTATTGGTTTATACGTAATAGTCAAATGAAATATATGTAATTTGCCACACACAATTATTATCTGCAAGACTGACATATTTTGACAAAAAACAAACACATTAAATTTCAGCCTGGTTAAAGACTGCTTTACCCTTAAGCAGAGCATAACATTTGTACTCGCGCAGCGGCGCTGGAAGATGCTGTGGAAACAGGTTTTACTTGTTGACTGAGACACAGCTGACACATTGTCTTCGGTGACGCACGATAGACTTCCAGCGTAGGGTTCGTCCGAGCCTTCATTGCCAACATAGGCTGTAGCCAGCAGAGCGCTCTCGAGCACTCACAGAGCTCGAAGAGACGGTCACGAGCCCGAGTGATCGTGTTTGCGGTCACAGCTCCGCAAGTAACACTGCAGAGCGTGACCGTAACACCCTTGCCTGGAAACTGGCAACTGTATGCGTAGAACACCGCTACTGTATATATTTTATGAATACGTCTTGAAAGTGCTTTAATACCTGCTTTTTAAAAGAAAACTTATCAGAACTACTTTTTAACAGCAAACATGCAATATGCTGTCACTTGAAAACATATTACGCCATGAAAAAAAAATTTAATTTTTACAATTTAGGTAACGGTGTACATGAAATTCACAATTTAGGTAGAATTAAATAGCTTAGAATGACGGAAAATTTAATATAATAATAAATACACACACACACAAAAAGAAAATACTTTTAACAGATTGTATTTTGGTTGATTTTCAAATACTGGTTTACTCACATCCAGACATCATTCGGTGATAAAAGTAAGGAATTGAAAAATTTTTAAAAAGTAGTTCTTATAAGTTTTTTTTTAAATCAGGTATTATAACACTTTTAAGACGTATTCACAGTATCGTGACAAAAACGATTTTTCAATTCCTGCTGAGAAATATTTCGACGCAGTNGTTAAAAAGTAGTTCTTATAAGTTTTTTTAAATCAGGTATTAAAACACTTTTAAGACGTATTCACAGTATCGTGACAAAAACGATTTTTCAATTCCTGCTGAGAAATATTTCGACGCAGTCTGTACTGCGATTGCACTTAATAAAACTAATAGGCAGGACCACAGCTTCTCAGCATCAATTTTGTTCGCAGGAACTCCGAGAGAAATATTTGAAACTGCACGAGAGCACGGGCTCACAGATTTTATATTCCCCGCTGCGTGGTAAAATACGTTCCTCTCGGAGTTACGTTTTTTACGCGCTGCTTCAGACGAATTCCGCACGGAGTTATAAAGTCGAAGATACATGTGTTCCGTACGGGAGGGATGATTTCATCCCCCCTCTCTTCTCCTCATTCGCACTATCAATTCATACCGAGGAGAGTCCACAAATATTTCGAAAATTATCCAGCACTTTGTTGACTACATCGTGAAAATAATCACTACCATCTTTAAACCCTACCCACAGTGTTTTATTTCTATAGCAAATGTTAGAAGTTTGGAAATGTGACTAACACTAGGTTTGTGAAGATTTTAGTTTTAATAATCTGGTCTACCGTGTGATTCCGATGCTACAAAATCGTTAAATGAATCGTTATTAGGTGCGTTTTATGTTCCTACACGAGGTTATTAAATGATTCGTTCATTCTCTGGCCAACGCAACCTTTAATGAATAAAGTAGTTGATTCTATACAGGACGTCCCATTTATCTTGACCACTCACAATAACTCCGTACTGGCGCTCCAAATTAAAGTGTTTCATACAAAAATTTTATAACTGGAAAAAAAAGGGGGGGGGCATCACTGCTGGGGAGTCAGCATTATAGCATTATCTATTAGTGAGATACGAGTACTAATATAAGTTTTTTAAATGGCACTACGTTTATATTGGTCAAACGTTCAATGAATCTCGTCAATACCTATTTAAACATGTTGCACAATGTACATCATCACATGAATATTAAATACGACACAGAAAGTGGGATCTCTACTGCCCGTTTGTAGTACTATCCATATGGGCACTGTGAGGGGTAGAACATTCACATTAGATGTTCAAAGTGGTGACCACTGGCAGCGATACACAAGTTCAGTCGCTGGGTGANGAGGGGTAGAACATTCACATTAGATGTTCAAAGTGGTGACCACTGGCAGCGATACACAAGTTCAGTCGCTGGGTGAATGACAGCACTGATTCCTCCAGTTTTGCCGGCAGAAGAGCATTACAAACACGCACAATACGTTCCTGCATGTTCTCTGGAGTTGTTGTAATATCTCGATAGACAGCGCCTTTCAGGTAACCCTAAAGAAAAAAACTCCAAAGGCATGTTACTGAACTGGTCCTCCACGACCTATCCACCCACCAGGATATCGTTGGTCCAGAACACGACGTGCATTCACGCCATTATATGCTGGGCATCCATCGTGGTGCACCATATTATCATTCTGTTCCTTAAAAGTATCTCCTCCAGAAGACCAGGAAGAATTGTTTGTATGAAGGTGGCATACTCACTGCCGTTTCGACTACCATTCTCGAAATAAGGCCCTATAACCTTATTGCCAACCATCCCACACCAGACGTTAACTCTCCATTGACGCTGATGGTCCACCTGTCGAGGCCATCGTGGGTTCTCGACGGCCCAATAATGCATGTTCCTCGTATTCACTTGGCCTGAGCTGGAGAATGACGATTCATCATTAAAAAGAACACCCGAAAAAAAGTTTGGGTCTGCGATAATTTGAGGCTGTGCCCATTGACAGAACTCTACACGTTTCTGGAAATCATTCCTGTGCAATTCTTGGTGTAAGTGTACATGATAGGGATGGAACGTTTGACGCTTAAGAATGCAATGTGCACTCGTTTTCGAAATGCCAATTTCGGCTTCAAGTTGGCGTGTGCTGACTTGTGGATTGACTGCTACAGCAGCGAGAATAGCGACCTTAGCAGCTTCATCTGCACGAGTTCTACGACAATTGCGTTGCTGTGCGTTCAAATTGACCGTTTCACAAAGCTTCACAACGAGACGGGAAATAATCCATCTGGACGGCGGGGTCTTGTCAGGGTATCGCTCTCTGTAGAGTTGCTCCGCCTGGTTAGTATTACACCGACCTTCAACACTACTGATAATGGTAATAACAGAACTGCGTGTGTGTGTGTATAAGTACAACTCACTTGAACCTACTACATTGTACTGTAAAATAATACGAACACATTCCTCTGCTAACTTACATTCTCCATAGACGAGCAGCATTTCTACCTTCTCGTTGTTGGAGTACATTCCCGTTACGACAACCCTCACCTTGCAGTGTACTGCATTCGACTGCACATGGATGACTGATTGAGTGAGTAGTCATCACGTCATGTGTGTTCCTTTGTTTCCTCTAAGCACAACCTCTGTGGAATGGGGTACGCAATTCTGGGTACCTGTATTGTTTGCATCACCTCTTACATCAAATGCAGAGTGTTAACATCATACTGCACTGTACTATGCAGCGCAATCGTGCCGCGAGGCATCACATAGCGAGTCTTCATGAACCATTTTAAGTCCTTATATCAGTGGTGGTTTTTCATGATCTGTTTATTAGACTGATACGTTATGATACATTTTTTAATAGGTCTTGAAGAACTTCATTGAAATTTTGATGAATAGATACACGTTTCAATTACAAATCTTATGATAGTACTCGTATCTCACTAATAAATAATGCTAAAAGGCTGACTCCCCAGCAGTATTATTCCCCCCTTCCAGTTGTACAATTTTTGTATGGAACACTTTCTCATTTGGAGCCCCGGTACGGAGTTATTGTGGGTGGTCAAGATAAATGGGACATTCTGTATATGTATATGACTTTCTTACTACTTACTAACAGTGAGTAACGTTCTACACACGACTTTAAAAAAATACAGCTCCAGAATTCATAAACTGGTTGCTCAAATGTAAATTTCCTGAACTAATGTGCACACCTAATACCATGTCGCCAAAAACTCAATAATGGTTGATTTTGAGTTACACCTATTTTTATATCGGAAAATGCTGTTCTAGCTTGTGAAATCTGCTGCATCTATAGAACCTTCACGTCCACTGTTATTGAAGACGTATCTCTTAATAAATTTTCGTAGCTGCTGAAAAACAATACTGCTACATCATTCATTAATTCATTGTGTTACTATAGCCCACGGTCTGCCAAAAACAATAGGGTACCGCAATAATCCAAAAGTGCCACATTTTAAAATGTGGCAGTTCTACTTTGTTCAAAATGTTCTATAACATATCGCATCCATAAATTTAACGGTTTTGCGCAGTGGAAGATATTTTTAATATGTTCTACATATTTAGGTAATAGTTCCAGAATCAGAAATATGGAAGTTCAGCATTTGGATCGGGATATATCTAACTGCCACAAAAAAGAAATCACACCTGCCCATCACCTGCAGAAACCAATATTGTTTTTCCTCGAACGTGTTACAATAATAAAAAAATTGTGAAAAACTCCGAAAATTCCATAGTTAAATGTAGTTGCTACAGCAAATTAAAATTTTCAAACATTATTTTCTCGAAACTAGGTTTCTTGAGTTGTGGCAGTTTTGTTAGAGGTATGAGAGAAAATATACTCTTCATTACAATGTGTGAAATGTCTTGGTTAATGACAAAGACGGTCAAAAAATATAAGAAGCTATCGCTAAAAACGACTAAGGAATGTCAGAAAATATTTAGGCATATTTTGGTGCAGGGGCTTGGAGGATAACTTCGTTGTGAAAAGGTATACTCAACGTAATCGCTTTCCCTCAATTTATTCGTTTCGTAACTGTACAAAAAAAAAATACCTTCTGTATTCTAAAAATTAGCAGAAGCGAAAAAATAATAACACATATAGAATACAACCATTCATATTCAACCATTTTCGCTCATGTGCGTGTTCATTTTGTGGAGAATGATCGCATTTATGATTACGAGCAAGTTAAAAGGTATACCCCTGCGATGCGAAGTGTAGGCAAACTCTCACATCACATTCGCTCGCCAGGTTGCATGAATGTTCAGGGGCGGGCCTTTAACAAGGTTCAAAGTCGTATTTTCTGTGAAATCGTAATTAGCGTATATTTGTGTATCACAGTAAATAAATGTTCTGGTAATACGGAATTTGCCAGAAAAAAAACAATAAAATAATGCAGTATGACTTTGCTTTTATCATATTCGCGGGCAGACACTTGAGGCACGTGGCATTTAAAATCATCCAACCACGAAAGCACATGTGAACTAAAGTGTTTTTGAGTACAACGGGTCGTGAAATATTTTCGCGAATAACACCTGTCCCTGACTATAAGCACGAATCCGCCCTACCAGCCATTAGAACCAGGCCTTGCTGCACAAAGTCACGCCGATATAAGTGCAATACAGAGCGACGGCCGAGATCTTTCCCGATGTGACGCCAACCTAAATGGACATCTCAAGAAGCCTGCTTAGCCGACCGCTGTTTCTGATACTAATAAACTAATGGCAATCACGGGAATAGACTATCGTGGCTCTCAGTAAAGTAGTTGATGTAGTTTGCTTAACATAATGCTCCTTCGGAAAAATTGCTATTCTATGTTATCTCCATCTGTTTGATTATATATCCATATGATTAGAGACCAGAAAAATTCGCGGATTCATTTCAGGACAAGCTAGAATTCAAAACACGTGTGTTAATAAAACTTCAGCCATTGGTCCACACAGTGTTTCACACCTCCTGGGGAGTGTTGGCCCAATCGTCGCCTTCCACTGTGACAGCAGACAACCGATGTGCAGTTTATATAGGCATATTTGTACATAAGACTGTAGAGTCTAGCTTGCAGGTCATTGAACTCGCGGATTTTTCAGGTCTCTACATATCATACATGTGTCTTTGTATTTATTTGTTCCACGAGCTCTATCACAATGAGTTCCAACCTTCACAAGTATGGTTCGACCCAATAAGGACAAACTATAACAGTATATTTTCGCAGAGTTGTGAACTTCAACTACAACTGTAGTTTGCGAATTGTTCATGACACTGTCAAGGAGCATTAAGCTCACGGCGATAATTAATCTGTTCAGACACAGTGTACACAATTGTGTGCATAATGAAGATTACTTTTGGTCAGCACTGTAGGTATGCATTGCAAGGGTCAACGCCTAGTGACCTTCTATGTGATGAGCTGATTCGTAAGCCGAGTTAAAGTTCCAGGTTATGAACGGTTCACAACACTATAGCCAAACGCGTAAAAGAATATTTCTGAAATACCTGAAACCGTAAGGTAAAATCGGTCCGAAGCGTTATGCCACACAGCAGATAAGCACACAAAGAAAAAATGGCGTGGCGGGTTCCTTTAACGTAGGCGTACCCATTCTCCGATTGGCTGCGCAAGGCTCTGGAAACGGGCCTTGTGTCCGACTGGCTATTGTGTGCTGCGAAAGGTTCCCTATTGGCTGGGCTGCCGGCTGGTGAGTGGGTTATCAAGCTTTGATTGGCTAACGGCGTTTCAAAAATTTTGCTAGTCAGCGACGCCATTTTGCTGGCGTGTGCGACTGGAGTTTTCTGAGCGAAGTCAAGAGGTTTGGGTGTAAGTATCGAGCAGCGCCGGAATGAAAAGGCGGGGGAAATGGGGAGATCCCCGAGAAAACCCGCCAATCAGCGGCATCGTCCGGCACGATAAAGTTTTCGGAGTAAGCAGCTGTTTGAACTCTGCATTATTAAGTACTATATGGTTATTCAAGCATAGCTTCAGTAGCAGTACTGTGCTGATCAAAATTAAATTCAGTCGCAGCAATTGAAACCATCGTGTAATTGGGGAGTTGAAAAAAAAAAGGCTCGGAATGATTGGAGGGCTAGACGACAAGCTGACTAACAGGCCGAGAGGTGGGGCGAGCCCTCTCCTCTCTCATTGGCCGAATATTGATTCACGACCCCGGCAGCGGAAAGCGGAAGAGGTCAGTGCACACGGAGCAAGGTATAAGTGAGGCGGGAGTGACGTTATCGCAATCGGTTTACATCGGCCGTTTCCGTGGCCGAGCGAGCAGGGCATGCCGCTGTGTTGTTCCCTCGGGTTCTGACCCTTTTGAGAGCGGTTATCGCGGTTGTCCGTGGGGGAGGGGGGCAGATATCTCCACCGGCGATCGTTCACGAAGTCAATTGGCGCCGGCCGGTCCGTACAGTCCATTCACGGTTACTTCCAACTTTTATGAAACCCTGTTAAAAGTTCTACTTCCAGGATATTCCCTCGGCTTATGCAAACGAAGCCTGACCGAATATAGAAACTTATACCAAAGCGATAACACACCGAATTCGTGCGCGCTCTGTGTAATAATATTTTGGATAAGAACTATTTCTTACCAACGCACCCGTTTTCTTACTGTTTTTATTCATACCAAATATAAATGAAATATTGTGAATTACTTATCAAATATACGTGGAACTTAATTTAACCAAAAATAAGGTACTTTTAAGGTAACAGAGGTATAAAACGCTTGTGATACACGACATGTTTAGCAAACAACCGTACACGTCATATGTGCGGTAATTTTTCGACGGTTAGATTCAAAAATTTTGAAGACACCGTGAATAGACTATAACCCCTCCCCACACAGTAAAAATATCGTGTACTTGTTATACCCAATTCTTTGGAAAACAAGTCGTCAAACATTTTATTGTATCTCTATAGCTGAAATATTGTATATTTAAAACAAATTATTTGATAAACAATATAAAATGGCTGTTATAGATCAATATTGTCTATTCACGGTTTCTTTAAACTTTTTAGATGAGACCTTTGAAACACGTCGTTCATGAGGGGGTCATGAACGACGTGTTTGGTGGTTTCCTTAATATTTAATTTATCACAAGCATTCCATAATTGTATTAATATAAAAAATATCCTTTTCAAGTTAAATTGAAATTACACATATTTGTATTTATAAATTATATTATTTCACTTATAAATAATATAAATAAAAACATAGATAAAATAGGTGAGTCAGTAATGCCTAGTGAAAAACAGTTCTTATGCTAAGTATTATTAAATTGAGTGCGCACGAACGCGGTGCGTTCTCTCGATGGTGTGATTCCCTAGACTTGCTTAGGCTTTCTTTGTATGATGGGAGGAATATCAAGAAAGTATAACTTTAGCAGGGCTTTAGAAAAGTTTGAAGTAATTGTGAATTGACTATATACTAAACTTGGAGTCTACAACACTTACCTGTCAAAATACGACATTACTTTTACAGTCCATGTACGGTTACTTCCACATTTTCTGAAGCCCTGCAAAAGTTTTTCCTTTCAGGATATTCCTCCGTCTTATGCGAACTACGTCTAGAAAATAGTACCAAAGGGACAACGCACCACACTCGTGCGCACTTAGTTTAATAATATTTACGTACGAGAATTATTTCTTAGAAATGCGTTACCATCACACGTGCTCTCCTTCTTCTGTTATTAATATTAATTATGAATGAAATAATAAAATTTATAGACGAAACTTAAAATAAAAGTTTAGTTTGACAAAAAATAAGATAATTTTTATGTTGTAAGAAGTATAAAACGCCTGTGGTGCATACCATATTTACACTGTAAAAACGTTGTGTAACTTAACACTAAATGTATGTGGCTGCAGTGACTCCATTACTGATATCGGTGTTATTTTATACCTACTTATGTCAATGTTTATTTTTTATTCTACGTCCAATTAAATTTAACCTACAAATTAGTTAAACAACATATTTATTGTACACCTAATTTTACATAGAAGGATATAAAATTACCATTACTATATAGCAGAAGATAAAATGCAACATTAGTGTATTTTCTCTCCACGAGAAGTAAGTTTACATAGATATCGCAATTGTAATTTCACCACTGTGTATGTTTATTTTCTCTCTTACAAAAAAGTAGAATCGCAGATTCACTGTAATTGTAAATACACAATTTCTGTACATTTTGTCTGTTTCGATAAGCAGTTTTACCTTCAGAATAATATGTTATTTTACAACTACGTCATGTTAATTCACATAATTTATATGTGTATTTTTACAATTTTCATGTTATTTTACTCCGTTTTGTAACTTGATAGTTTAACAGAGTTATAAGAAAGTTATCTCCAAAATGTGGGTAACAATTGACTTCAGATATAGAATAGGTAGTTGTGTACAAAAGCCAGCATATTTCAGCAGCGGGAGTTAAGCTTTCCTTTTGAACACACAAAAGGAGTTCGAAGTAGTTCTTCTCCCTACCGCTAGATCGCATGTCTTAAAAAAATACTTGTACTCATATTTGAATTCATAGGAAAATTAGTGTAAAATTACAAATACTGTACTCATTTTAGAAAATTACACATAATAATGTAAAATTACCGAAAATTTGTATGTGTAAATATACGCTCACAGATATTCCAGAATGCAAGGAAAGTTTACACACACACGGACATTGTAAAATTACACTGTTGAAAATGTACAACTATTCTGACATTGAGTGTTCATACAACGACCATGTAGCAGTAAAAATACACAACTTGAGTGTCCATACAACGACCATGTAGCAGTAAAAACAGACAATTTAAGTGTCCATAAAACGGACTATGTAGCAGTAAACATACACAACTTGAAGTTTAATACAGGGAGTGGGCGTGCTTTTACACATACTTCAAAATGTGTACATTAACACCAACATTACGTTTATTAAGACATACATTTATGTATTTTTACCAAAGATATGTAATACTCTCTGGATTATTAAGAACTTTGTGTAAAATTACATGTAATGTAGTTATTTTTACAAATAACACATACAAAATGTCAAATGATCAAAAATTTGTATGCGTAAATTAACGCTTTTTTTTGTGTAAGGAACAACCGAACCCGTCATACATGGGGTGATTTTTCGAAGGCTTGATTTAAAATAGTGTGAAGATACCGCGAACAGACTATACATATTCCACAATAAGGTTTTGTGAAATTTGCTCTAAATTGTGTGCAGTTTTATAAAAATATCTTCGGTAGCTTGTTTTCATATAATTACCAGTACAAATAAAAAAAATACGGTGTGTGGGACAGTGGTGTTGGGTGGCTGGAGCACCAACTTTTGATGAAGACAACCCATATATTTCAATTCCCGGTGTCTCCTACTGTCCTGCCTGTATTAAACGGCTCGCAAGTGGGTTGTTTTTGTATGGGCTGCAGTCATAGGTATAGCGTAGAGTACTTGAGAATACAGAGGCGAAACAGCTGCTCACACCGCGAACCCTGGCGGTGTCGCTGGCCGGAAGAACGTTTGAACGTCCTCCGCCAGTCAGCGCCAGGTGACCTACTCGCCAACTGGCAGCTCAGCCAATAAGGGAACTCTCGCTGCAATCAGTAGTTCACCTTCGCCTATGTGTACTTATCGACTCTGTGGCTACAGAATGGGCAAGGCCACTGAGGCGTGGCTGTTAAGTAACGGGATCAAGCACCCTCGATGCTGTACTCTCGGTGGGAAGAAAAGCGGATGTAGGTAAGTGACCTGAGTAAACAACTCACGGCCCACCTTTCTCTCTCTCTCAATCTCTCCTCTCCCCCCTAGCTCTCCGGGATTTAGTGAAACAGGAAGCATTTACATCATCTTTCCGGGATCATAGTTGGCGTAAAAATATAACAGCCCATGAACTTAAATTAATCGTGAAACTAAAAATAATCTTTAACGATTTGTTCGAAACCGTCAAAGGATATTTACGATGAGAGTGCTTTGTCATGTACACACGCGTTAGAATGGTACAAACTATTTAGTCAATTTACGAGAGAGGTGGAAGAGAATGAACGTCCGAGTTGCAATGTAACTTCAAAAACTGATGAAAATGTTTAAGGAATTAATGAAATCGTTGGGAAAGATCGAGGTCTGAGCGTTCGGTTCATTGCAGACCTGACTACGGGAAAAGAGTTGGTAAGACAGAATTTGCTTGATAAAATGAACACTATTAATGCGTGAGCAAAGATGACAGGTAGATAAGTTGCGCTTAACTAAGGTTTGTTATGCTCAGGTTAGGAACAAAACGTGATTTCTTTTGAATGAGTTTGGCATAGGGAAAATTTCCACCGCTTGGTGCGCAGTGTTCCAAAAGGTCAATTTTAATAAATAAAAAAAGTTAGAGCTGCGTGAATAATAAAAGAGGAAGATTTTCTTTAGTTATGATGTTATTTTATTTTTTAATAATGATTATTACTGTTATCCTGTTTTATAACGTAGAACATAGATAAAACTTGGTACATTGCCAACACTAGCGCTTATCTAGTGGCGGAAAGATTTTGTTGCCAAACTTTTAGCATTGATCTTCCCAACCTGTAGTAGAAATGACGTCAGCTTTACTGCGAGGTCATTAGAGAAGGAGCAGGGCGCTCAGGAAAACTCGATTGAGGAAGCAATCGGGCCACGGCCCGTAACACGGAACAATCCCGGTATTCGCCCGAGTGATTTCGCAAAAAACCACGGGACACCGAAATCGACGGTGGCCGCGCCGGGAAACGAGAACGTGTCCTCCGGGATGCGAGTCAAGTTGTTGGCCACTGCACCGCCTAGTCGGTCCCTCATGGTCGAGCGTTCTGCATCTTCGCCGGATCTAGGACCGCGTAACTTCCGTCCGTTCCGAAAAAAAAAAAAAACCAAACAGCGCATCGAAAGGATCGCGTGCCCGGTCGACTGAAGACGGGGAGAAGGGAACATCGCAGACCTGCTGAAAAGGGCGGCAGCTAATGATCTGCGTCACTGCTTTGAACGGTGGAAGAGACGTGCGAGGCTACGTGCGGATACAGGATGTTGAAGAATCGTGAAGGTGTACTGCAGTATCCCGGGAACTCCTACTATTGCTCGATACCTAGCGGAACTATCTACGGAATCCTCGTTCACAATAGACCAGACGCGAAAAGTCGGCAAGTGCCTGTCAAGGAGGTGAACGCTCCACTGACCGTTGCACTTTGCTCAGATCACTTCTTCATATTTCTTGCCCATTAGGACCTGACCAGCCGTACGGACGGGTGTGTGTTAACGGTCCACTGTGTCGGAGGGTATGGTCACACGTACGAGTGCTACACTAGCCATAGTTGGCAATAATGCTTACAAAGCTCACCGTGCTCAGTAACGTATTTTATATCTGAGTGGTTTTATTGGGCCGAATTATATATTTTGAAGGGCAGGTATTATAATTTCGCGCTACCTGCTTACCAAACCCGAAAACGTAATTAATAGAGAACTGAAGAATTTGCGGATTCATTTTGGGACAAGCTAGGATCCAAAACACGTGCGTTTATATAACTTTAGCCATTGGCCCATGTGGTATTTGACACTTCCTTGAGAACGCCGGTCCAATCGTCGCCTTCCACTATGACAGCAGGCAACCAATGTGCAGTTTATGTCGGCATATTTGTACATAAGACTGTAGAGTCAAGCCTGCGGGTCATTGAACTCGCGAATTTTTTCGGTCTCTAATAATTAAGTATAAGTGTGTGAGAATTTAAAAGTGAGGCATTATTAATGGATATTTGCTTATACACTGAAGAGCCGAACAAACTGGCTTAGGCGTGCGTATGCAAATAACAGAGGTATGGAACCAATCAGAGTAACGCGATGCGGTCGGCAGCTAGATCGGTTACTGCTACTGCAATGGCAGGTTATCAAGATTTAAGTGAGTTTGAACGTGGTGTTATAGTCGGCGCACGAGAGATGGTACATAGCATCTCCGAGGTAGCGATAACATTTGGATGTTCGCGTACGACCATTTCACGAGTGTACCGTGAATATCGGGAATCCGGTAAAACATCACATCTTCGACATCGCTGCGGCCAGAAAAAGATCGTGAAAGAACGGGACAAACGACGACTGACGAGAATCATTAANTTAACGGGACAAACGACGACTGACGATAATCATTAAACGTGACAGACGTGCAACCCTTTCTCGAATTGTCGCAGATTGGATTTCTGAACTGCCCTGCAGGATTCGTGGAGTGAATTGCCTCCTGCATACCTTCAGACATTAGCCGAGTCCATGCCACGTCGTCTTGCGGCACTTCTGCGTGCTCGGGGGGCCCTATACGATATTAGGCAGGTGTAACAGTTTTTTTTTTTTGCTCTTCAGTGTATGATATGTGAGCATAGTTTAGGAAGTGTCAATAACCACAACTCGTACATAATCAGCGCCTGCACTTCACGCACAGTTCATGCTTCATTCTTAAATACATTACAGACGTACACGGCACATATACAGATATTCGTGAAGTCGAAGTCGTAAATATAAGAACAAACTTATGAAAAGCAGCGAATGTTTGCATAGAGGGAAGCAAGCGAGACAGGCACAGGGTAATCTCGGTTAAGTGAGCACTTTTAAAAACAACTTGTGAAATACGTCACAGCTCCTTCTTGCATGCTTTTTTGCGGGCACACTGACTGGCTTGCACCCAGTAAAGTTGGCAACGACGCAGTGAGAATAGTTCCATGTCTTAACGTCGTGTAAGAAGTGTCAAGTAAACATTTGTGAACTTTGGAATCTTTTATTTCGTTTTCTATATTTTTTATGTGTACGTGTGTAATAATGTGAAAATTTGTAAACCAATTTAATTTTCTAATAATTTAATAGTTTTACTTGNGGAAGCAAGCGAGACAGGCACAGGGTAATCTCGGTTAAGTGAGCACTTTTAAAAACAACTTGTGAAATACGTCACTGCTCCTTCTTGCATGCTTTTTTGCGGGCACACTGGCTGGCTTGCACCCAGTAAAGTTGGCAACGACGCAGTGAGAATAGTTCCATGTCTTAACGTCGTGTAAGAAGTGTCAAGTAAACATTTGTGAACTTTGGAATCTTTTATTTCGTTTTCTATATGTTTTATGTGTACGTGTGTAATAATGTGAAAATTTGTAAACCAATTTAATTTTCTAATAATTTAATAGTTTTACTTGNTTTTATGTGTACGTGTGTAATAATGTGAAAATTTGTAAACCAATTTAATTTTCTAATAATTTAATAGTTTTACTTGACTGACGCATTAATAAAGATATAGACTGTTCACAGATATTGAGCACTTTCGAGGCCCTAGTTACGTTTTCCTGCCAGCCATTTTTTTTATCCTTCAACTACCTTTTTAAATTAATATTGCCAAGTAAGTCATAAACATAGTGTGTATATTCTACCGCACTCGGAAGTTAACGCCTAAGGCTAAAATAAAATATATTTTTTTGACTATTGTCCCATATGAGAGGGCTTTCAAAAATGCTCACATTTCCGTGAATAGCTTCATAATCAGGGCCATTTAGGGAAAGAATACACTATGTGCACAGGCTACAAGTAGGTGACAAGCTGGGTGCTGAGCTATAGCTAGGAAGGGTGAGGGCGGCGGTTACCTCTTGACCTGCGGCAGGAGGAGGGAGCTGGTGTGCTTGCAGGCGTCGACGCAGGTCCTCCGCAGCTTGCGGATCTTCTCGCGCAGCTCCGGACTATCCTTGGACTGGCCCACGTGGATCAGCAGGTCCCGGAACAGCGCCACCTGGCTGTTGATCTCCGCGATCAGCTGCCAACACACAACGCACGCCTTCACTCGCCAACCCCTCCCCGCGCTCCAGCCACACAGCGAGNCTCCGCGATCAGCTGCCAACACACAACGCACGCCTTCACTCGCCAACCCCTCCCCGCGCTCCAGCCACACAGCGAGCAGACGTGCGGAAGCGAAATCACGACTTGTGTCGCGCACTTCAGCTGTGCACGCTCCGTCAAGAAGGCGGGGACCCGAGCTGTGTACTGATGTGATCATGGCAATACTTGTAGCTGCGTGATGANCTCCGCGATCAGCTGCCAACACACAACGCACGCCTTCACTCGCCAACCCCTCCCCGCGCTCCAGCCACACAGCGAACAGACGTGCGGAAGCGAAATCACGACTTGTGTCGCTCACTTCAGCTGCGCACGCTCCGTCAAGAAGGCGGGGACCCGAGCTGTGTACTGATGTGATCATGGCAATACTTGTAGTTGCGTGATGANGCACGCTCCGTCAAGAAGGCGGGGACCCGAGCTGTGTACTGATGTGATCATGGCAATACTTGTAGTTGCGTGATGATGTTTATGTTAAGGGCAATGGTGGCGATTATGATGATAATGGTGGTGATGATGGTGATGGCGGTGATGATGGTGATGATATTGAAGGTTTTTAGTGATGATGGTGATGATCGTGACAATAATTATAATGATTTTGATGATGGAGGTGAAGGTAATGATAGTGATAACAGCGATGGTGATGATGGTGAAGGTGATGGTGGCGACAATTATGGTTATGATGGCTACAATGGTAATGTTGGCGATGATATTGATGGGTTTAATATTGTGATGCTATTGGTAGTTATTGTGATAATGGTGNCTACAATGGTAATGTTGGCGATGATATTGATGGGTTTAATATTGTGATGCTATTGGTAGTTATTGTGATAATGGTGATTGTGATTGCGAATGTAATGAAGTTGATGATAGTGATGATGGAAAATTTTACGATTAATGTAAACATATGTGCTTTATTTTATGCAGTTATGGTGGTTTTGATAATGGTGGTGGTGATGGTGATGATAGTGATGGTAATGATGGTGACAAAGATGGTGGTGGTTATGATGGCTACAATGGTAATTTTGCNGTGATGGTGATGATAGTGATGGTAATGATGGTGACAAAGATGGTGGTGGTTATGATGGCTACAATGGTAATTTTGCGGCGATAATGATGGGTTGATTATTGTGGCGATATTGGTAGTTATTGTGATAATAGTAATGTTGACAGTGAATGTGGTGAAGTTGATATAGTGATGATAACAATTTTTACGATTAGTGTAAACAAATATGTGCTTCATCTTATGCACGAAGTGTGGTCAGGATGCTAAATCTAATGGCGATGATTTGAGAAGGCCCATCGCCTGCTTTCGCCAACAGTCTCCATTCCCCGCAAAACTGAATAACCTATTGGATGCAAGAGAAGTCTCGTTCCCAGCGTATCAAGTAGTCAATCAACGAATGAAGAATATTTCTCCGTCCACGACACCGTTGCGTAATTTAGCTTCCGCACGTTCAACTTTTTTCTGTGCTCATTTCATAACTAAACAACTTATACACTGCTAAAGAAGAAAAAACAAGCAACCAGCCTGCGACAGCATACGCAAACAAGTCACGAAGTTCAGGAAAATGTAATACGTTTTTTCTCAGATGTTGATAGAACCTGGTATAAAATAATCCCTTACTTTTACTATACGTTTTGACTGCTGTCGAGGACTGGGTTGTTGATTACACGAGTACACATTAATGTTCTACTGTACAAACATAGGGCCTCCGAAAATACATATTTGTAATCGTTCATATTTCCTAGGAGCCATTGTAATATCTTCTTGGCACCGATTATTGAGATGTTATAGTGAACTTCTTTATCCTCGGTTTCGTCGGAAAAGGAGGAAAAATTTTTGCAGAAGGAGAAGTGTACTAGTTGAGCGATTACTTACCTATTTCCGAGTCGCAAAACCCACCGCAATTCTACCAACAGAACTCGAAACAATGTAGTCTGTTATCGCGATTAAAACNATTTCCGAGTCGCAAAACCCACCGCAATTCTACCAACAGAACTCGAAACAATGTAGTCTGTTATCGCGATTAAAATTTTGTTTACATTAAAAAATGCTCTAAAGTTTCAAGTTTACTTTCTCCGACCGAAATTTACCGGAAAATAAAACATACTCCACACTATCGCACATCAAAACGGAAATAAGAGAATGGGTTTATTGGAAAACTAATCGAAAGAAAACGTCCAGACCATTGTTTGTACTCGTGGCATATTATAAATAACACGCTTAGTAATAATTCCTACAGGGATTTCCAAGAAGATGTCAACTTTTTCCACATACATAACAAATATTTACGTGTTATTGTATAAAATTATTTCAACGAAGAGATTCCTAGAAGTGAGGTCAAGAAAGTCCCACAGGATGTAAAATAATTTCACCCAGATTTATGTGTATGTGTATGTATATATATATATATACACACACACACATCTAATATGCGTTGGTATAAGTTGGTATAATTTTGTTACATAATCATAATACTGCAGTTGCAAAGAAACCAATATCGATAAATAGCATGTTCCCGATTGCAAAAGGGATTTTCATATCAGGCGGAACTTTGTTGGCACTCGTTATTTTAGGTAACAATAAGTAATACTGCAGAATGCCCCAATTTTATAACGGTTCTATTAAAAAAACGTGGAATATATGAGGACTCGATGGTGACTCCATCGGCACGCCGGTTTCCAACAACATTCTCGCCCGTAGGCATATTTGCCATCCTCTGTGGTTGTAAGCAAATACGTTTAGAATTTTTCAGTGCAAGGGGCGTCAAGAAAGGTCTGTAGATTGTTCTCCGGGCACTGTAACGTCATACAAAAAAAAAAAAAAGGTGTCCGTCCCTCAGGATAGAAACTACGTAGTGTTGGAACTATCACACTTTTATTCGCCCTTCCTTCTTTTCGATCACTGACATGCAGATAAGGGAAAAAAACATCATGAGTTAATGAGCGCTGAAAACCAGAAACCACACCAAGCCTTAAAGGTTCTATAAAAAAAACGGGACAACATTTTTGTTACCAATTATTTTCAACAACAACATTTTTATAAGTTGTGTATACAATGAATCACTTTTCATAACTCGCTGCCAACCTAAGTGTATATTTTCCAATTCAGCGTTAACACTAAACTGTATACATCTCGGGAAATTTTTTTTTTTAATGTTGAGACGCCCTGTTTTTTTTGTACGCCCCGTTTCGCACGTTTCCTTTTTTTTTTCGCCCGAGTAACGACGTGAATTTATACGCCTGCATGTGACGGATGTTTGTCACTATGGACTTTATAATTTCCTACCTTTGATCTGCATTTGAAACCAGCACCGTTGATGCAAGCAGCTGGGGCCACAGTGGCTGAGAGGTTAACTTGCTCGCCTCCCACCAAGACGAACAAAGTTCTCGGTGTAACCGGCGCATTCCTCTCCAACCTCCCCTCCTGGTGGCCGATACCTAGGGCCAGTGACTTTTCGTTTAAGAATCGGAGCGCACAATAGACTTCAATACTATATACACACCTCAGCTGTTGTTATACCTCCATTGGCTGCTGGTGCCGTGTCCGTCTCTGACCAAGCCACTCATGATAAAGTAAATCCGACACTGAACCTTCGTGATTCGTG